>QUSF01000001.1:64079522-64138661 GCA_003676055.1 Chloebia gouldiae | reverse complement strand
TCTTCTCTTCTCTTCTCTTCTCTCTCTTCCTCTTCTCTTCTCTTTCTCTCTCTTCCTCTTCTCCACAGAGGATGCAGCGTTTTGCCAGTCCCCGTCATTGACATGTCCCTGTGAGCGCGTGTGTGCGCAGGGGGGCTCGGGGGAGTGTGTCTGTTTGTAGGTGCGTGTCCGTGTGTCTGTCTGTGCGTGTCCGTGTGTCGGTGCGTGCCCGTGTGTCTGTCTGTGCGTGTCCGTGTGTCTGTGCGTGTCCGTGTGTCTGTGCGTGAGTGTCCGTGTGTCTGTCGGTGCGTGTCCGTGTGTCTGTGCGCTGCTGCCCTGCCCGCCCATCACCGCCCCATCCCCGCCAGGCTGCAGCTCCGCAGGGCGCACCCGGGCCAGGAGCCGGGCTCCAGGTACCACTGCGGGTGCTGCGGTGTCTGTGCAGGTAAGAGGACATTGTTGGGTTCGCAAACCTGGCACCCGGGGTGCTGCAACTGAACACAAACTCTGCTATGGCTTTTTATTTTCAGCTTTTTTCCCCGGCAGGGAGGAGTATCAAATTCAGAGGACTATTTTTTTTTTTTAACTATGCAAACATGCAAGAAAAGAATCTGTTTTTTTACAAAGGAAATATAGGAGGAACAGTCTTCCATTATTCTTAAGATGGATTTATTTATTTCTCATTTAGTTAACAAAGTTTTCAGACCAGAATGGGCTAGGTGAGTTGGTCACCTGAATCAGGACTGGTGAGCCCTCAAATTGGGATTACCAGATGCAGAAGACTTCACTGCAGGTGATAAAGCAATGGCTGAGGGATGTGTAATGCCTTCATTGAGGAAAGCCATTGACAGGAGGTTGACAGATGTCAAGATTACACTGTAATCACTGTTTTCAGGATTGGTTCTCCTAACATAAATACTTTGAGAGTTTGATGACCTTACACCTTTTTGTATTCTGTCTCTGTGTTGCTGCAGTTTCTCAGTACATGGGAATACATTGCCGTGTTAACAAGATGTTTTCTCCACATTTATTACAAATGTGCTCTGTGTCACCTTCTAGCTGTAGCCTCTAATCCTTCCTCTAAAGTGCCTAATTCATCAGCTCCTTCTCTTCTGAGTTTTCACATTGCTAGAGTTCCTAAAAAGTGTAGTGACTGCTGACACTTCACAGCATTAGCATGCACATGGTGTTGTGCCTGTTTACGTGTATTTTGATTAAAACCTTAAAATAACACAGCCCATCTTTGCAGTGTGGACACTATTGGGATCATTCTTGGGAAGATGCACCTGCAAAATGTATCTGTGTTAATGCACTCAATTAGCAACCAGAATTACTTTAGGTGCATGCCTGAATCTCCTTTTTCTCTTTGATAAATGACTGTTTAGACATCTGTTTTGGGGGAGTTTCTATAGATACTAATTGATAAAATAATAGGGAGGGGTTGCCAAATAGGTCAGGCAGACAATTGCAAGGTTTATTCCACTTCAAAAGCTATATGGCTTTTGAGAGTAGGCATTTAGTAATTTAAAGTAAATTTTCAATCCTACCACACATATTTTCTATTAAGATGCGGCTATTCTGAATATATAAATACTATTGTCTAGACAGCTGGGACAGTGTCCTGAGTAACTTCCAGTTAAATCAAATACATGAAGCTAGATTTTATATCAATGAAATGTTTATAGAATATTATTGCAAAAGAAACTCCTGAGTATGTGCTGTAGATTCCCTGTGCATCCTCAGTAAGTCCATTGTGCTCTACTGCTTCTAGCAAGAGGCAGAGTTGGATGTTTTGGCCTCCTTTCTGGTGAGATGGAGAAGAGTCCAATTCTGAGCTTAGGAATTCTGAGCAGCCCACCAGCTGATGAATGTCATCTGGTTTTGTGGAGAATTACTCCAAGAAACTTGCAGACAGGCAGTCCTCAGCACACTGCAGAGCAAAGGGAAGAAACTAGGTCTTTTGACTTTTAAACCAGCAGATGCCAGTGCCTCTCTCTCCTGGGATCACTCTGGGGCCAAATCTTGTTTGTTTCAACAGAAAATAATATTCTCTCTGATTTGAGTGATTGTCTCTGTAATTTGAGTGAGACCTGTGCCACGAATGAGCCTTTGGGTTAGAATACCACATCTGATGGAGGACTCATTGCAGGGGAAGTATCTGTCTGACTCATGTTATTCTGGCTCCTGTTACTACAGTGGAAGGAAACCTCCCCAATGGGGACCTAACAGAGGAAGAATGAGGTGGAAAGATTAGTTAATTTTTTTGGTCTGTGGGAAGGCTTTTATGAGCACAGAGACCCAGACAAGAGTGGGTGAGCATGTTTATAGCATTTATACAAATACATAAGTATTTTCTTCTTCTTGCATTTCATACAGTTTTAAGGCAAACATCTTTGCTACATGACACAGCTAGCTTTAGATTCTGGACATTTTGAAAATAATAAGACTAAAAGAATGCTTTTGTTTCCAGCATGTGATAACTTTCTTGCTAAGATATATTCCTGAGATTTGTTCTATAATTATCTTGCCTTCAATGGATATTTCAATTTGTCATACCGCAAAACTTTCTTCTAAAACTTGTTTTGATTAATCACTGCTAGGTGATCACAGTTCCTCCTGTTTAAAGACCATTCTTGAATTCTTCCCATTTTTCACAATGAGAAGCAAAACCTTTAAGAAAAAACTTAAATTATATCAACATCTTGTCTGCACCACTGCACCTGAATGATACAAGTGATACTGAGCTATTTCAGCTCTTCAAGTAATTCCAAGTTCCCCAATCATTCTTACATGAATTTTAACTATGTATTATCTCCTATGACACTGAAATATTTCCTCCCAGTCTTCCCAACCCTATTTTCCATTGCAAGGAAATGTAGTGGTGCATTTTTGTCTTTAAAACTGCCTCTTTAGAGAAGACTGATTCCTGCAGGTCTTTCCAGGGCTGAGTAAGTCTAAAACCAGGAATGTTGGGTCCTTACTGGGTGCTGGTCTCTTTGTATTAGGCACTACCCACTGCTACAAAAATGTTTTGGAGTTTGAGAACTCAAGTTTGGGGAGTGAGGAAAAGGGGAGACAGCATCTACAAAAATCACTGTACTGTAACTGAGGAACTGGGAATATTTTTTTTTCAATTCTTGTAGCATATGTAGGTACAGCAGGAAAAAAGCAGGAAAACTGACATATTGGAAATTGGTTCTCTTTGGACACAAACTCATTCTGGAAATTTTATTCATCATATGCTTCATTTTATTTGGTATTTTCATAGAGGCTTCTTCCAGTTGCTGCTGGAAGTTTTGTGATCCCCTTCAGTGGAAATCACATCAGGCTTCTGAAGCTGGCAGGAGCAAAGGTTGGCTGAGATGACTGTCCCAGCTCTGTGAGCAGAGCCAAGCAGAGGAATGTCTTCTGCAGAAAGAAACTTCTGCAAAGATCTCCTGTTGTGCTTTTGGGAGACTTGCAGGCCTTAAGTCTTGAAATTATCTGCTCAAGGTACACTTAGACTTGCATTCTCCTTTGCAAGCAAGTATGAAAACTTGTAAGTCAATAATCATAACATTTATTTTACAGTTTTTAATTTCAAATTTTGTTTAAAATATACTGCTAGGTTTTGGGTTTTTATCACTGGAGAGGAGATCTTAGTCCTAATGTTCTTGACTTATATATGTCATCAGGGGTAAGTAAATTACAAGTGAAGCCAAGGATTTTTACCTTAGACTTGCAGCCCACTCATGTGTAGTCAGGAAGCATAGATTGAGGATGTTGCACTGACAGCCTCTGGCAAGTCACTGAACCTGTGAGCAGTCAGTTCTTCCAGTTGTGAATAAGAGATAATATTAGAAGGAGGTTTTACATGAATTGTGACTTTAAGTTCATTAAAATAGCCCAAACAAATCTGAAGGTTTATGTAAGTTCAAAGCATCCTGATTTCTTATTAATTGAATAATATATTTTCTGACAATTGGCAAGATTTCTAGAATTTCAGTGATGAAGAGAAATTAGCTGGAGCCGATTTTTTTGCAAAGTATAGAATCAGAGAATAATAGAACTGTTCAGTTTGAGAAAGACCCCTAAGGCCATCAAGTCCAGCCATTAACCCAGCACTGTCATGTCCACCACTAAACCCTGTCCCCAAGTACCACATGCATTTTAAATACCTGTAGGGATGGTGACTCCACACCTTCCCTGGGCAGCCTCTTCCTGCTTGACAACTCTTTCTGTGAAGAAATCCTTCAGAATCTCCAATCTAAACCTCCCCTGGTGCAACTTGAGCCCATTTCCTCCTGTCCTATCCCTGACACCTGGGAGAAGAAACCAGCCTTCCTCACAGGTTTTCTATTCAGAGATAATAATGGAGCACCAAGACCCCTGCAGCCCTCATTTTCTGTCTCAGGACTTTTCCTTTATGTGATCTGCTTTACCCTTGCTGGTGCAGGCTGCCAGGGGGGTCCTGATCAGCAATTGCAAACCCTGGGCTGGCAATCACAGCAGAGGAGCTGAGGTAGGAGGAGCATGCCCTGATTTCTTCTCCCTGCTTTACTCCTGATGTCCAGCTCCGCCAACTAGGCTGAAAAAAATTTATCATGTGAATGTGAGCCATGAAACAGGAGGGATGGCTCTGCTTGTGGGATAAATTACTTATTCCTTTCTACTCTGAGTATGAGGGTGGAAGTGGGCTAATAATATTTATTTTTCATCATCACTAAAAGGTCAATTGAATAGCTACTACTTCACCTAGGAAAGAAAAAATATGCACACACTTTTATTGCCTTGAGGAAACTGTTTCAGTAGTGGCAGTAGGTGGGTGCATCACATACCAGGGACTTGTGTTATAGCTTAGGGATTTAATCTGGAGTGGGGAAAAAAAAAAAAGAAACCACCCTTGTCTCTAAGAACAATTGTTTTTATACAAAGGTATGTTGTTTGATGGACAATTAATTTCACAAATCAAGTGATGCTAGTAGTGAGATATCTTTTGATTCCTTGCACTGCTAGCTACAACTTAAAAAACAAGGTTGTTTAGGAGATCCAAGTGGGCTGAGTTCTGTTTTTTATTACATTGAGCTTTTCATGGCAAATACTTGCTATCTTTGTGTACATTAACAAGGGTGTTAGATTTACACGGCTTCTTTCTGTAAAGCAGAATGAATTCTCTCTAAAAACTTCCCATTTCTTTCCCAGTAGGGAGGAAATTCATCAGTAAAGACTGGGCAGGTACCTGTGAGCTCTGGCACTCACTTCCAAACTCTTGTTCTACAGAAAAAACCAAATCAGCCTATCCTGGGAGCCCACTGGGCAGTCACAAATCCCACTCCAGGGTGTGTGGGGCTGTGGAGCTGGCCAAAAAGTGCCAAACCTGGACCTGACCTGATCACATGCTACAAAGCTTCTCCAAGCTAGCTTCTCCAAGCTTCTCCAAGTGTTAGCCTTGATTATTCATTAGGAGTGAATGAAACTGAGTTATGGGTCATGTTTTGCAAGTGCTGTCAGTCCTGATTATGCAGTGGTGTAGATTTCCTGTGCTCAGGGAGTGCTGTTATCACAGAGCTCATCTACTATGCAGTAGATGTAAGTTATCCTTCTCCAGCTCATCAGAATCTATTTACTTTGCATTGATTCAGTTCCTTAGAAATTAATCTTTGATTCTTTGCAGAACAGAAGAATCCCTTGAGTTTAGTTTAAGCAACTTGATTTGATTATTGTTATGTCCTGAATATTGATTCTTAAGTGATTTTAATAAGAGATGTCAAAACTGCCATATTTCACTTCACATTTGAGGGCTAGTTTAAACCATTGACATATTTTTGGAGTGATGGTCTTTGTTCTAACCTTAGACAACACTTGTTTGTGGTTTGACTATTTATTGCCCAAGTGCAATTTTTCTCAGTGCTTAGCCATGTTGAAATATTTGCCAATTGTCAGCACCAAGGTATTTCCTTCCAGAGCAACCTGGTTAACATTGATTACCATATAATATTTGCATATTGATTGCAAAGATTTTCTTTGAGCTGTGCAGTTTAGAGGTACTGAGGGATTTCTGTTGCCTTCATGCTAAGTGTAAAAGTAATTACCTCTTATATGACAGAACTTCACTGATTCCAATTTCACCAGCAGAAAAAGGCTACAAATAATCTGCGTGGACTGTCTTGATTGCCGATGCAGTTCTTAGTAATGAAACAACAGCTGGTACCTGTTTTAGAGCAATTCTTGTGCTGGGTATTCCTGAAAACCTTTGTTCATTTCAGTGGCAGGACTGGTTTTCTTCACAGTAAGTTAAATACCTTATTGAATCTTCAAGGAAAGTAACACATGGCTTTCAGTCTTTTGTAATACATGATAAAAAATATTTTTCAATGCTTATCTTTGCAAAACATACTAGAAAATCTGCAGCAAACCCCAATGACTTGATCTAGACAGGGTGGTCAGGCACAGTGTTATTAAATTCAGATGGGACAATTAATTCAGCACTGGCCAAGAGGCAGCAAGGCACAGCCCTTCTGTAGCACCTGGAATCCCTCTGTTCCTGTGTGAGCACTGACCAAGCTCAGATCTGCCTCATTTCCATGACCTGCTTCAGAACAGCCCAGGATGCTCAGTCTGAACATGGGACCTGATGGTGCAGCTCTCCAGTGGACAGTGACTCCATGTTCCTGCAGCAAGAAGGAAAAAACAATTCCTTCTGTAAAGGACAGTGCTCTAACATAGATAAAAAATCTGTTCTGGGGGGCAGGGCAGGAGTGAGCTGCTCATTCCTAACAGATGGGTTGACAATCCTTGTTCAAGTCTGATATTTCATAAACCACCTTGAGTTGTTTCAAGGCAATTTTCCTCGCCCTGCTTTGCTGTTTAGTTATGGCACCACCTCTAGAGTGTTTCTGAGAATAGTTTTTATGCTTTCTGGAGGCTTTTCTTAATTATATGGATAAGTACTTTTATGATTGATTCCTGAAATTAAAACAGTTTACAACAGGGCTTATATTATCTTCTTTCTTTGCCATCCCTTGGGTTTTTTACTGAGTACATTTTCTCACTTCAGTTTGTACTCAAGCTTTTTGTTTATATTTGACTACTTTTTTCTTCTTTAAAATTTGCTGTTCTGCATTTATTTCTTTTTCTTGCTGCCTTTGATGGTTTTTCTCCTTTTCAGTAGACACTTCTACTACAGTCTTCTCTTCACTTAGCATCCTTTTCACTTCCCTTAGCAGCTGTTCCCAGACTATGGGCCACGACCCCAGGCAGGCTGTGGCAGTTATGAGTGGGCTACAAAATTAAGTTGCTAATTTTGGATGTGGTGACAAAGGGAAGTCAAAGAGCTCTTGGTTTCCTTCAGCAGTTTTCTGAGCTAAGACTGATAACATGTAGGAAAACAGATAAAGCATCAAGTAGCCTTATACCAGACACCACTGGTATGATAAACAACTTAAACCTATTTACTCTTCAATTTCTTCTCATTTCCATGTCAGTGGATCTGCTCCCTGTGACTCTCCCAGAGAGTGTTTTTGAAGGCAATAACCTGCTAAGGCAAGTTCCACCCAGTCAAGGAAGCCACAGAGGGTGCACTGAGTTTTGGGGAGTTCTGGGAAGTCTGTCCCCCTAGATGAAAGAGTTGCTGGCAGTTTTGTAGGTCTTCAGGATTCAGAAGAAAAAAAAAAAAACAACAAGAAAACAACAACAAAATGAACAAACAAAAAACCCCACAAACCCAAACCAAAACAGATAAAGAAAAATCCCACCAGAAATAACCAGGAGTAATTTTGGTTTAACCCATGTCAGTTTTCCCTTTAGCTCTTTGCCTTTGTCCTTCTCTTCATTCATGACTTGCAGATACATCATATAATGGGCTCAATTCCCTTAAATAATTGCAATGGCCCAAGACATGGATGGACATAACATGGGACAAAAGGTTGTGGTTTGTGTGGAATTTAACCTCCCTTGGGTCTGTCTGCCTCAAGCAGAGAAGATGAGTGTGTGTGGAGATGGGCCTTTCCTGCCCAAGATGTCATGCTGGGCCATCTCACCTAGCTTTAATTGTCTGTTGTTGGTCCTCACTTTCAGCCAGACATCCCTTGATGTCTTAAAAATGGTGGAAAAAATATGAAGTTTTTCAGGGTAATTCATGTGACCTGTTTGAAATAAATGACTCCCTAGAAGTGTCTGTCTTTATGGATTATAGATGGCTGGCAGGTGGTTTAGTCAGATTTAGACAACTCCACTGAAAATCTCTGTATTGGTCAGATGAAACCTCATAATTTCAATAAGGCACAGTGGAGTCTTGGCAGGACTGGTTCCCCACAGCAGCCAGGAGTAGCC
Source organism: Chloebia gouldiae (assembly GCA_003676055.1). Taxonomy (NCBI): domain Eukaryota; kingdom Metazoa; phylum Chordata; class Aves; order Passeriformes; family Passeridae; genus Chloebia; species Chloebia gouldiae. The sequence continues at coordinate 64,130,372 of QUSF01000001.1, read as the reverse complement.
ATGGCTGTTGACCCAATATCAGTGTCATCCCTGTCATTAAATTGAAAAGTTTTCTTTGATTAAAAAAGCAGTTTGGGTGAGCAGGAGGGTATGGTGTGATGAGGGTGATGTGATGTGACTATTTCATCCCAGGTATCAGATTTAGGATCTTTCAGGATATGTGTGAAGTGACAGTGATGTCGTATAGCTCAGTGTCAGGCACATGTAGAGATGACAGAGGGAGCATGAGGCTGTTGGACTGCACATTAGCCTTAAAAACCTCTTCTCTCTCCTGTCCAGGGCTCATAGAAGAGGAGGGATTACACTGGTTTTGGGGAATACCAGCCTTTGGGTTGATTTAGTGTAACTTTAAGACAATTCTGACACGAAGCCAGTGTTTCTCCTGCATTGAAACCCAAATAATTGCTGGAACATGGCAGGCAACAATTTTCTGTGAAATGGACACTGGTGTAAATGATCATTTAACTTATTCCTGTTACAAACAGGACAAGGTTTATTAATTCTCATTTGTCATTAAGAAGCTCCACAGAGCATGGATTTTTTCTTTTGTCAGTCTGATGCTGTCTGCAAAAACTTGGCCTTTATCTACTCGAGTGTCTCAATTAAAAATTGGCCTTTATCTATGGAGTCTTTCAATTAAATAGTAGTGTTATGAATACTACTATTCAATTGAAATTGAATCTTGATTCATGCCTAGGTGGGAGGATCTGTGCCATTGTGCAAACAGCTTTTCTGCCTCATTACTAGCTCTTCTTGTTTGGCCAACTTGTTTGCCTGATCAGATGATAAATGCTAATCCCTTCTCTGCTCTATGGCATGATGCTCAGTTGGATGTCTGCAAAGCTTATAGAAGAGTTTTTCTCCTTCAACACCATCAGGAAGAATGGGAGATTTGAGGAGCCTATTAGCCCCTTGGACCTTAAATGCTGTATGCCCATGGGATTAATGAAATCCTGTTTATTACAAGGTAAATCTTTCCACATGAGGATTAAGTCTGATAAACAGCACACCCTTTGCTCTTGTCCCAGCTGAGATAATGTGGGACAGGAAGGCCTTGCTTTTGATGCAGGACTTGGACAGCTGAACTCAGCTTAATTCTGGCTCTGTCACAGTAATTTTATACAACATTAACCACAGAAATCACAGAATGGTTTGGGTTGGAGGCAACCTCAAAGATCATCTTGTTCCTACCTCCTGCTATGGTCAGGGACACTTTCCACTAGTCCAGGTTGCTCCAAACCCCTTCCAGCCTGTCCTTGTACTCTTCCAGGAATGGGGCATCCACAACTTCTTCATCTGAAATCCACCCAAGTCCCCATTCCCATCTGAAAAAAAAAAAAAAGGCATTTTAAAGGTGACAGGTAAAGAGTCTGGTTATAACCCTATTTGTCTCACCACCTGCTTGCATTTTTTTATTCATTGCCTAACTCTCTTCATGAAAAACTCTTCTTGGTAGCTTCTCACATTGCTTGGGAGATGAAACAATGGGAAGAGCAGCACCCAGACTCCTGAGCAGTGGACAAGTGGCTGAGAGAGTCTTGTAGGCTTTACACCAGGTCCCTGCTGTCCTGCAGGGTTTTAAGGAGGGTCAGTGATCAGCATTTCATGCTTGTGGAATTGCTGCTGCTTCAAGTGTGTTGGCTGCAGTCAAGAGCAGAATCTTCTTCCCGAGAATTTGAATGATTATTGGGTTAATAATCATCTAAACCACCTAATTCACATCTAAGCAGCATTTTCACAAGTGCTAGGACTTGTGAAATCTTGTCTTTTACAGGAGATAGCTCATTTTATCTTATGATTTATCAAAAAAGACAAGCTTGTGGCCTTCTTGGAGAAGTCAAACTGAATCACAAAACCCTCTGAATTTCATCTCCTGGAACACAAAATCACAGAAATTAAAAGGAGTTAAAAGGTAAAAGTTGCAGAAGGAGCATGTAAAGTGTTATATACTGGGGCAAATTTTCAGAAGTTTGTGATATTATTTTCTAGGAGAAAGGAGAAATATGATACCCACTTCTTATTGAATGAAAAAAAATATTAGTCTGATACCTGAAGGAGAGTAAAAACTTACATCTTCCATCAGTGGTCACAGAATATGTGAGGTGGGAGGGACCCACAAGGAGCAGCGAGTCCAGCTCTTCAGTGAATGGCCCATACAGGAATGGAACCCACAACCTTGGTGTTGTCAACACCTGGCTCTGGCCAGCTGAGCTCATTCAGAATAGTGAAATAAATTAAATAAATTCTGAAATAAAATAATTCATAAATTACAATGAAATAAATTTTGAAAACCCTGGAGAAAGCAGGTGTTGATCCTGCTGCCTCTTGCATGCTAAGCGAGCGCTCTACCATTTGAACAAATTCCCCACCAGTGGTGCCACTCAAGTGGAAGTTTTGGGGTGAAATACTGAAAATACAGCTCCCTTTGGTGACCCTGCAAAAATCATGGCAGGCATGTCTAGTTCAGTGCCTGCTTCTGTGTTGCAGGGTCCCAAATTTCAAATATTAATGAGAAAACTTGTTGATGAAAAGAAGTACTTTTCACTGTGGGTGGGTATTCAAGGATTACTCAAGGATTACTTTATATTCAACTTTATATTTAAGGCTCAAAAATTCTTTCACTAAAGTCCTTCATTTTATCACCTGAATTTGGGGAAAGTCTTTGGACCTTGTTCACACTGATGCCTTCTCAGACAGTAGAAATCAATTATTTTGAATTTGTTTTAAACAATCTAAAAGCAGAATGGGCACTAGTGATAAAAAAATTAATTAAATCTTTCCCACAGGCTTAATGCTTTCTGGGAATAAATCTATGAAGCCTAAGAAGAATTCTGTCACTAGCAGTTATTTTCTGTGATTTAAGGTTTCAGCTGTCTCTTTGAAGTTATACAGACTTAAGTGGAAAATTACTCCCAATTTATTGATGTTCTTATTGTGCTGTCTGTATTTAGGGACAGATTCTATCATTCCAATAAAAAATTATGGAGTACTTTAATCTGCTAAGAGGTGTGCTGAGAGACCAGTGGGATTGCCTGAACATTGATCCTTTTATGAGCTGTGGTAATAAATCAGCAGAGCCAGTAAAGACTAAATCACATATCTTAGGGTGTGATATTTTATAAAACTATTTTCTGCGTTGGCTTCCACTGATGTGGTGAATTCAGATGGAATACCTGAATGATTAAAAATGCATAATTTTTAAAATTCATAACTTTTAAAATGCATATATTTTTAATGCTTTCAATAATTGTCAAAACCTGTAGATTTAAAATTATGACTTAATTGTTTTTTAAAAATTGTATATGACAACATTGTGGGGGAAAAATATGCCCTCAGACTGCTCTCTGTGGCAAACCAGGTGAGCTGGAACATTTCTGGCCATATCCTTCCTATGCAATTTCATCAGGAAATCACAGAGTAGAACTCATTCACTGACCTGTGAGTGCCAGGCAGCGTCTGAATTAAGTGGGTACCTGCAAACACCAGTGAATCCTCAGTCCACGAGTGCTGACAGTGGGACCAGGACAGGCTCTGCTGGATCTGCCAGCAGAGGAAAGGGGTGCTAAGCAGTGCCCATGTGTGCCCCTGTGCCAGGCAGGAGCAGAGGGCAGCAATCATGGGAGGCACCACGACAGGGGTAGCCCTTCCTTACCGTCCTTCTCTTCTGCATTTGTGGTGGCTCTGAGGCTACTTTGGTCCCTGGGAGGGGTAGAGAAGTTCCCAGTTCTGCCCACATCCTGCCCGTCCCTGCCTGTTTACTTGGAGGGCTGGAGCCTGCAGGAGAAGCATTCCTAAAGGCAATCCTCTGCTACAGGACAGAGCTCAGGAATAAGGTAGGTCTGAAAGTGCCTCAGAGACACATGGAAGGGAAAATACTTTTCTTGCCTCTCATTCTTTTCTTAGAATCAGAAACAGGATGATATAATCCATTCCGAGGTTAAATCTCTGATTTTCCCCTAGAAAAGTTCCCTTTGCTCTGAGATTCACACTACATAAAGGCAATGCTCCTATTTATAACTTGTGGCTGAAGAGAAGTCTCTCATTAGGTAGAACAATCTTAGAGTAACTGTTGAATGGATTTCAGTGCTTTGGTAAGATTTATTTTAAGAGCTTGTCCTCTGCAGAAAGGTGGGTCTGCCTCAGCACCAGGGTCTGTGTGGCTTTATTCCTACTTTGCACTTGTGTATGTCCCTTGGAGTTTGGGTTTGCTTTTTAAAACATTTTTTTCAGTTGTTGGTTTTGTTAGAATTTTTTCTTTTTGATTTACACTAATAGAGTTGCAGTTGCACATCAGGATGGAGCCACGCTCTGAGATATGAGAGCTTTGCCACGACAAAAAAAAATAATTGGTTCCTGCAATTTGGAATCTGATGAAACTGAAGTGTGTTAAGGTTGAATACTTAGCCTGCTCTTGCATGATCTTTCCAATAACTCATGTTCCTTTGAAGTCACTTCATTGTCCTGACTTTCCTGGGTTTGAATTGTTGCCAGTGAAACTGAGTCCTCTTGGTGTAATTCATAGGTAGGAATCATAAAGCTGACACTCTTGCACATTGGTATGTGGGGAAAAAAATCTTTTTGCCCCTAGGATGTTATTAGGAACAATATGACAACTTATGAATATTTTCCAGGAATCATAATGTTTTAATATATTGGAAAGTTGAATAACATCAGTGATAACATCACAGCAACATGTGACATAGTGTTTCTGTTGCCCTGAATTGCAACTCTGTTCTAGCCTATGATGAACATCAAAAGTTTTAATAGTGAAACTTTTATTATAGATTTTAATACTATTTATATCTTTTAATACTTTGAACCTTACAAGGACTTTACTCATGAAGTACACAAAAACAGGGAAAACTGTGGTCTTATGAATATCCAGCAGCATTCCTGTGGATATAACTGAATACGTTAGAAAAGTAATAGACTGGTTTTTACAAATAGCATCTCAAATCAAATCTTATGGAAAAAATCTGACTGTTTATGAAGGATTTACATTGTTTTGTTTTCCATGGTGAACTTTTTCATAAGTAGTGTAGTTACAGGCAAGGTAGACAAGCTGCTTCATGTGAATAAATGAATCAATACATCAAATTAAGGCAGTGGTGTGGAAAAGCAAGAAGTGGCCTCTTGTCAGTGAGAAGAGACTTGGGGGTGTGAGGCAGGATATGCTTTTCAATTTGCTGCAATAAACATTTTTCCAAAGACTTCAGAAGTGGGAGTCCAACATAAAAACTGAAGACCTGCATTATGCTCTCAATCTTTTGTTTCATACACCTCAGAGGGAAATAAAATTCTGCCTTTTCAATGGGGAGGTCAAATGTGAGGAGGTAGAGCTGTTCTCTCTCAGACTTGAGAGTCAAATCTGTGGTTCCTGTGGATGGGAGCACCAGAGAGGAGTTAAGCCCACACCAGTCTTCTGCTCAGAGGGTTGGTTGTAATGCAGGGAACCAGCTGTGCTCTCATCTGTCTCACACGGACATTTCAAAAGTGGGGAAATCCCTTTCAACAGAAAAATGTCAAACCTGTCTCTTGTACTGTATGGTGCCAGTCCTAGAGAGACGACTGTGCTGTGGAAAGACATCATTTATGTGAGGTGAATTAAGTACAGTGGCTCTCCAAAGCTTTCATACCCCACATAATGTTGAAATTTTGTAGCTTTACAGCACTTGCTAGTGAGTAAATACAGCAAGACCAGAATTCACATGCAGCAAACCATAGAACACCAGAGTGGTTTAGGTTGGAAGAGATCTTCAAAGTCCTCTGTTTGCAACGCCCTGCCCTGGGCAGGGACTCATTCCACTAGACCAGGTTGCTCGAAGCCCCATCTAAGCTGGAACACCTCCATGGATCCAGGGGCAGCCACAGCTTCTCTGGGCAGCCTGAGCCAGGGCCTCACCACCCTCCCAGGGAACAATTTCTTCCTAATGTCTGATCTAAACCTAAATCTAAATCTACCCTCCTTCAGCTTAAAGCCATACCCCCTTGTCCTGTCATTGCATGCCTTTGTAAAAATATATTTCTCCAGGCCTAGCAAATTAGGGTTCTTATAGATTATTTCCTTTCCCATCCCCTTTAGAGTATTCTGGGGCACATAGCAGTTATTGCTCACAGTGTAATTCTCTTGGATGTCCTATTTGCCTCAGAGATGTAAGTATTTGTGCTGGCATGGAATTTCACTGGAAATGAAAGCCACAGTTCAGCAGTTTAGATTTAAGCCTGCTGAATTTTTGAAAGAAAATTCCTTCCCTGAATTTGGGAGTAACCCCAGCAACCCACATGCCGTGCATGCCAAATGGAAGAGAAGGCATGGAAGTTGAATGGGGAGCAGGAGTGCATCAAAAAGCCTGGAAGCTGGATACAAGATAACAGCTGAAAAATGCACTTTCTTACCAGCTTTAAAAAGTGTTACCCAGTAAAAACACAAGGAATGCAGTTGCTGTAGCTACCAAAAGGGTTTTGTGCAGAACTTCTTGAGATACTTGATGTGTAGTTGCACAAAAGTTTTTCTCAGTTTAAGGATTCAGTATCATCTTGTATTTAGTTTTTTCTCCATTTAACCAGGAACTGTTAAACACTAGCTGTGTTTTCAGTTTCTGTTGAAAGCAGAAGAAGGCAAGGAGCTTGAAAATTTTTATTTTCTTTTTTCTCTTTATTGTGCAAGTGAAACATTGTTCATGCAGCTGAGCTAATGTGTTATTTAATTTCTTATTTCTCTGTGATTATTTTTAGGCCAAGAAACAGCTAACAGCATTGTGGCCTTTCACATTTACCTTACTACAGAAATAATTAAAATTCTTTCATGATTAACCATCAGTCAAGCAACTTCTTCTGGGCCCTAGAAGTCAGTGAAGGGTGTCAGATTAAAGCATGACACTGCAAACAGAAGAGGAATGCATTCATTTCAGAGATCAAGTGCACCAGGTGATGGTAGCTGAGCACTCAAACAGTTTTCTAGTGCTAGTGAGGGAATGTTCTGTCATAAATCAAAACCAATAGTTCTATAGATCAGGAAAAGTACCACAACTTTGAACAAGGTATAGATCACATACCAGGATTGTTAAGAATAATTTTTGGTTTATGTTGGCTGGGAGGTTAGACTACACCTGATTGTCTCCTTCAGCTGTACTAATCTATAAATAAGTGTTGGTGTCTGACTACATGGACATGAATATGACAAACTTTCACTCATCAAATCAGATCTCATATGTATCTATGGAAAACAAGCTATAACACCTGTCTTATCTCTTAAAGAACAGGCTGTCAGTTTTGCAAAGACAAATACAAAACAGTAAAACAAGCACAATCACATCCTTTTATTTTTCCTCTTTTTTTTTTTTTTTTGTCTATTTGGCAACAGATAGATTAAAACAGTTACCCTTCAGACAGCAACTGTGTTGGAAATACTTACGTATCTGAATATGTCAATTTATATGCATGTCTGCCATGGCAATGTATTAGTACTTTGGTATTTTCCTTGTCATCAACAGGAAAAGAAAGTAAAGTACCTTCTTGCTCCTGAGTGGAGCAGGAAGTCAGTGCCAAAACAGATGTAGAAAGGCCAAAGTGCTCAGGGCCTTTTTGTACTCTTTATTTTTCTGCTGAGGGCTCCTGAGCCTCCCTTCAGTCAATGAGAGCAGAGCATCACCTGCTGGCATTTGGGTCAGTTGAGCCTCAAGGCTGGCTGCATCCCGTCCAATTCATGGACAGAAAAAACTCAGAGTGAAGTTTAAGAATTTTAGGCAACCCAGAAGTTCCCCATAGTTTTGGTTCCCATATCTGTTATAATTCACCCAGAAACTAGACTAAACTCTGCACAGAATGTTCTTAAGTCCTCCCTGTGGAAACTAGTGCTGAAGTTCAAAAATACATTGCTTTTCCTAGCTCCGTTTTGGTTCTTTTTCCCAAACCTGATTTTTTTTGACAATTTCATCATTCAGGAAGGGGGATCTGTTTAGGAGTCAAGTTATGCTTCTTCTGTTCCCCATTAGGCAAAGACTTCACATTCAAGTCTATTCCTCCTCTGCCTCTGAACTTGACAAATTTTCCTATCATTACTTTTGCCATCTTTAGCTGTTGCTGCTTTTGGCTGAATTTCTTATGTCACCTTGACCAGACAGACATTTGCTGAAATATCGGTATCTGTTGGAACACCAATATCTAAATCTTTGCTCTTTCTCCAAGCTTCTTTTATTGTGCCTGGGGAAAAGAGTCACTTCTTGTAAGTAGTTAATTTATTTTATTCTTCCTCATGAGAAAGAGGTAAAATCAATCTGTTTATGGATTTTTTCTTTCTTTTTTTTCTCTCCATGAACTTGGAAGGAGCTTAGTATAAACCCCCATAACATGTTAGTTTAGACACCTACAGCCTAAACTTAATTGAGATCAATCCCAGCCAGAGCTCTGCTATGTCTTAAGAAAAAGAGTATAGTGTGAGACTATTTGAAATTAAGCTTTACAGTCCAGCAAGACACAGATTTAATTTGTTTTAAGTTCTAACACTGTTTGCTAAGTAGGTATCTCTTTTCCATTTCTACAACTTTTCCATGTCCTTTCTACACCACCAAATTTTCTAATTTTGGTTTTGTTATTATTTTCCTGAAAATACTCTATGTCCTTGTGCATTTCAAAACATCCTCTCCCCAGCTATCAAATAAGATTTTTGATACCTATACTATCTATGCAATAGCTCTCTCTTCTTTTAAGATAAAAATTCAGGATATTGCATATGAAGAGGTAGGGAAAAGGGAATTATGCAATTTTTTTGAGTTTCAGGTCTTTTTGAGACAGTTTGAGGCACTTCCTCCTACAGTTAATTGTGAAAATTTTAAATATTAAGAAATGATAATGTTAGGAAGACTTGAGTGAGATGTTTTATTCATGTGATCTGTAAATTCCTTTTTGTCTTTCTTTGCCCATTCCCTTTTTGCTTTCTCTTTTCCCACTGCTGTTTCTGAAACTTGCATGAGGAATGACAAGGAAGGAAGCAGAGTGGAGAGGATGGGGCAGGGTGAGAGCTGAAACAGCCCAAAACCCCTCCAGCCAACATCAGAATTATTGATCTGATGCTGTCACACCCCTTGCCATAAGCACAGACAGGCAGATCCAGCTGTGCTTCAGGGGTAGCTGCACCTCCTTATCAGCTCCTAAGTGACAGCCCTCCTGCCACTGTCAGCTGCCTGACATAAGAGCTGTGTGTGGGCTGTAGAGCACAAGCTTTTGTATCTTATCCTTTCTGTGTGAGTGACAGTGGTGAAGAGAGCCCTTCCTGCTCGAAACTACATGTTTTCTCCAGCTACATTTTTCCCTGTTAAATTTACAGCTGTCAGACCTTTATTCGCTGCATTTGTCTTCAGATCATCTTCTGCTTTCACAGAATCATGAAATGGTTTGGGTTGGAGGGGACCTTCAAGGTCATCTAGTCCTGACCTCCTTCCCATGGGCAGGGACACCTTCCACTAGACCAGGTTCCTCCAAGCCCTATCCAACCTGGCCTTGAACACTTCCAGGGATGGGATATCCAAAACTTTTCTGGGTAAACTGTGCCAGTGCCTCACCACTTTCAAAGTAAAGAACTTCTCCCTAATATCCAATCTAAACTTGCCCTCTCTCAGCTTAAAGCCATCATCCCTTGTTCTACCACTACATTATCCTTGACAAAAGCCTCTCTTCGGCTCTTTAGGTACTGGAAGGCTTCTATAATGTATTCCCAGAGCCTTCTCTTTTCCAGGCTGAACAATTCCAATTATCTCAGCCTTTCCTCACAGGAGAGTTTCTCCATCCCCCTAATCCTCTTTATGGCCTCCTACGGACTCCCTGCTACAGATCAACATCCTTCCAGTGTTGCTCTAAGTGTCTAAAGGTCTCATGAGAGTGGAGTAGAGGAGCAGCATCACCACCCTTGGCCTGCTGGCCACTCTGCTTTTGGTGCAGACCAGGATATGCTTGAATTTTTGGGCTGCAAGTGCACATTGATGTTTTATGTCCATCTTCTTATCCACCAGCACCCTCAATTCCTTCTTGGTAGGGCAGCTCCTGATCCATTCATCCCATCTTGTTTAGTTTTCCATTTTACTCACAACACTAGGGGCAGAAATGACAATAATAGTGACAAGACAGAATTTTCCTGCAGGTCTTCCTCATCTGGGATCATGGTGAAATCATGGAAGGATTCACATTCAGAAATTGGGAGGGGTAAAGTGTGGGTTTTTTCTGTCTTGGACTTAGGATCTCTGACATTTGATAAACTCTGATTCTGCTTGACTCCCCTGTTTTCCCCATACCTGCCTGTCCCATGCTGATGGTGGCCACGTTGGTGGGCAGAGATGGCTGAGACATCAAAGATCCAACTTGTCTTCACTCAAAACTGTCCTGCACTGAGGCCATGCTTCTTATTTCTCTCATTTTGTAGGAGTTTGTGTTGGTGGTGAAGACATTCACAATGCAGAACTTTGTGGTCAGAGGAGATGATTCTTCCTGCCTCCTCTTAGCCCAGCTCCTTTCATAAGAAAGAGAAACCTTTAAGGTCAGAGCTAAAAAGAGAGTGGAGGTAGTCACTTCCAAGATGTTCAGTCTTAAATTCTCCAAGCAACCTCCTCACTCTTCAGACACCTAAGCTGGGTAAGGTGTCTAACCTTAGGGTTCTGCTGTTGGGTCTTCCAGGATGTGCCCCTGCCTTAAATTATTTGAGTTATACAATTATGAGAAATTAAGTGGCTATCCTACATCAGTTCCAGTTCCACCTTTTGTTTTGGGTCAGTTCTCAAAATGCTTTGTTGCAATGTCAACTCACTGTGAATTGCTTTCTACCCTGGGGCCCTGCTGCAACAAGGAGGTAAAGACTGGCCTGTTTCTAGAACACCTGGAGAGAAGGGGTTCCTTGCAAGCTGCCTGTATCTGTTCAATTGTCTTTTTTCACTCTGATGTTTTAAAAGAGAAGTGGCCAAGCTTGTTCTCAGTGAAGAAGAGCATGGAGATTTTCAGTTTGGGTGGGTTTCAGGCAGTGGATACAAAATCTGGGAGTGCTGGATGCAGAGGGAAAGGTTCAGAGCTGAAGATGCAACCCTGCTATCTGTACCTCCACAAGTAATGACAGATATCTCTTATTTTCATGGCATTTATTCACGGATTCTTCACTTTTGCTGGTGTGTTGGTGTCCACAGTAGAGCTCTGGGTTTCATTACAAAGGTCAAGACCATGCAAATTAGACCATGGAAAGGCTCTGCAGAACTAAATCTCTTAATCAAATGCACTTGTTGTTTTTGAACAAACTTTCATTACATTTGATGTCTATCATCTTTTTGGAACACATGGAGGAGGAACTCAGCCACGTGGTTGAAGAAGGACGAATTCACATTCCTGTATTTGGGGAATTTTCTGTCATTTGGATCGTTCAGCAGAAATGTTGGGAAGTGGTAGGTGAGTGTGTGGTACGTGTCCAATTAGCATGGCTCTGTTAATAACCCTGCGAGTGACAGACAATGGGTATGAGCTCATTTCTGGAGTTTGTAGGGATTCTGGTTATCCAGGCCATTATCATAAGGCATAGAGCAAGGAATGCAGAGCAATTCTTCCTTGCCCCAGTTAAGAGTTCTGGGAAATGCGTTCACCAGGCTCCTCTTTGTTAGAAAGTATGTTGTCTATTTTCCAAATAGATTTAGGCTCTTACCCCATCTCGATTCCTCGCTCCAGCTCTGCTTCCTAACTATATAAAGCCATTACATATGGGTCTTTTTACTGACATAATCCTCGACTGTACTAAAAAAGAAAATATTAAATTTCATTCCAAGAGCTGTAAGAACTTCCACGAGGATATAAAAAGCAGGAAATTGGCCCTGTAAGAGTGGACTACTCTCATATTGAATAGCCTTCAGGGGCTCAGTGTTAAAGGCTTCTTCCTAATAGCAAATGTAGGTTGGAACATTTTGGTCTGTGCTTGAGAGGAAATGGGATTTGTAGGACTTTGCCAGTACAGGTTTAGAGGGCTTAGGCCAAAGGCCTGGTGTTGTGTGACCCTGTGCAAAATCAACATGCTCCATACATACTGCACTAAGGAGTTTGAACATGCAGTACTGAGGAAAAATCTCAGGATTTTCCACTCCATCACAAACTGATCCTACCATAATTTTTCTGGATATCTTTTTGGTCTCTGACATGCTTGTATCACTCCTCTTCAATCTGGACACCCTACAGACAGATGTGGAGGTTAATGTAAATATATGAAGCTCTGGGAAAAATGTTATTTATTACCCCAAGCAGCCAGTGTACTTTGTATTATCTTCAGGTGATGGATTTTCCATTTCCAGGATGTCTGTGTGATGCAAACCCTGATTCAGCAACAACATGAGATACATTTCAGAATTGTGCTAGGTTTAAAAGAAGAAGATGAAAAAGTATGGGCAAAGTTTTCTAACTTAGCCTTGTTGAATACAGTCATTATTAGGATGGGTGAGCTGTGCCTTGCTACTTGGTAATGTAGTTTGGAGTGTGTTTTCTTCCAAGAGCATTCCTAAATTTTTATGTATATAAGAATATTATTGTGTTAGTATCCATAAGATTCAAGTAAATTTGCATCCCAAAATATGAGCCACTGCAGAGGCAGAATATCGACCAACATGTTTTGTAATTGACTTGCAATCTGTGTGACTTGAAATATATTCCTGAGAATCTTTAGGAGGCAGAAGAGGATAGTGAAAATGAGATTATAACAAGGCAACTGACCTCTGCTGCTAGTTTCCTGATCCATGCTAAAGAGGTGCACGGTACAGCTTTGCAGAGGAAAGTAAGTAACAATTAAGGGAAAAAAATATTTGAAAAAGAATTGAAAAAATTTAAATAAAATGCAGCCCTGAGAAGCTACTTTGCTATAATATTTTTTTTAAAGCATCTAGAAGTATTGAACCAATGCTTCAATTTCAAGTTCAAGATATTCTTCCTGCCTTTGCCAATAAGTAAATAAACATGTTGAGAGAAGCTGTCAGTACAGGTGCTACAGGTACTGGTGCCTGGTTCTTGGGCACACTCAGTTTTCAGGCATTGTTTTCCCAGATCAGATATGAAAAGCTTTCCCTTAATCAGCCTCTCCTTATCAACTCTTTTAATCCCTTCAAACTCTGAGACACTTCCCATGGATCTTTTCCTGGATAATTATTTCAGTAATGGTTACCAAGATGCTTGAGCAACTGCATTTTATACAGAACCAGCCTATTAGATGTAGAACTTATTTTTAAATTCAAACTTCTTGTTAGCTGAAGTGAGAAGGAGTCACCCTTTGATGGACTTGGCTGGTCCATAAACACACGTATTCACAGGGTGCAGTGGAGATTTTCCTGACAGTCTGGTTAATGATGCCAAAGCTAAAGAGAGACTCTTTCATGTAGTTTTTGATTGCAAGTTACCTTGGGGTTTTCTTGGACAATCAGTAGAAAGATTTCTAAGCTTGATATGCAAGAGTACAACTTAAATCTGGAGTTACTTCCTCTGGGCAAAACACTGAAAAGTTATACTTGGGGATATTGCATCAAGATTTCAGCCTGCAGACACTGCATGGCTGCAGCAGGCAAAAATACACTGCAAAGTCCTCTTCTAGCAGTGAGGATGTTTTAGAATAGCAGGGATTTGGCAGACAACCAGTAAGGGCTTGTTTTAAAGTGTCTGTGGTAAATGCATTTATGAGGGGTCAATTTGTGGAATGCATGATCCAAGCATAGGTTAAGGAGTCAAAAGTAGCTGTTATTCTAATTCTGACCTTCCCTCAGGGTTCCCTGTGTGTGCACGTGCAGCACCACAGAGGTTAAAGGAACATTTCTCAGGCTGCAAATTAGGAAATGCCCAAGTTGAGTTAATCCTTGGAGCGTGCTTCATGGCCCTCTAGGATTCTTGGCTGCACTTTTTTTAGGATGTTTTTTCCACTCCACTCCTGTTTTATTGTGTCTCCTGGATGGGTACCTATCACTTAGGGAACAGCCATGTATTATTTTTCCCCTCCTAAATTATCAGTATGTACTTTATTTCTCACACAATCAAACACTTCCAATTGCAGCAATATTAATCATTCATGGGCCTGGGCAGTTCCAGCACCAATTCAGGGCAGTAATAGAGTTCAGCAAAGTCAAACAAATCGATGGGATGGAATGGTCTGCTGATCTTTCCCACTGCCCTATTTCATCTCCCATAAAGCTGAAAAACTGCTTTGGCTCACATTCGTGTTAACCATCACTCTGCATCTGATCAGTTTTTTAGGGATTGGGATAGAAGTTGCTCTTAAAATGTGACATAGCCCAGAGAAGCTGTGGATGCCCCATCCCTGAAACTGTTCAAGGCCAGGCTGGATGGGGCCCTGAGCACCTGGTCTAGTGGAAGGTGTCCCTGGGTATGGCAGAGGTTGGAATGAGATCATCTTGAGGATCCCTTCCAACCCAAACAATTTCGTAATTCTATCATTGCAAATGAAGAGAAGAAATATCCCACCTCCTGCAGCCTCACCAGCACTTAGAGCAGATGTTGAAGAGTTTTTTGCTAGCAGGGTGCATGAATGGCTTCATCCAGCATGCTGTGGGACTGCTGACAGTCTCCTCCTTGATTTCAGCAGGCTTTGGCTCAGTTGTAGTTGAGCAAAATACCTCAGGAATAGCTCTGGTGTTAGCAGAGAATTTTCTGCTCTATTATTCACATGGGTTTTTAAACAATGTCCATTTAAATCAATGTCCTTCTTTTCATTAACTGCAGTTGTCTTTGGATCAGGCTTGGGAAGATGCATGTCTTCCAGAAATGCCATTGGATAATTTCTTTAAAAATCATCACACAAAGATATACGAACCATGGGATGATCAGCAGGGGAAAAAGTCCCATCTCTCTTTTATACAGTTGGCTTCCTGCTCATATCAGCAATAATTTAGATAATTAAATTGCTTAGTTCAGTAGTTGGAAGAGGCACAATCAACAAGCTGACTCTACTAAGATGTCAGATGTATTAGTGTGCTGGGTTTTATATTTGTTTTTCTTTTTTGTGTGTGTGTGAAAAGCTGTATAATTGGACACTGTCTTTTTCACCCCCAGATAACCTCTTCTTCAGAGGAGCATACCAAAGACATTTAAAATCACATTATGAATGCCAGCATAGTTACAACATTTATATGGCATATGGTGATGTTCAGTGGCAGCAGACGAATGGATGAAATCAAGCACAATAATAGAATCAGCCCCCCTTGAATTTAACAGTAAGACAAACAATTCAGTGGTATAATTTAGTAAAATGCAAACAAGAGCTCGAATACTTTAATGAGGAGTCTAAAGTACATAACTGGGCATAGTTTTAACATTCAGCTTTGATTCAGTGGTCTTTGTACTGTCCCCATAGGGTCTTTGAACTTTTGCTCACATGAGGTAGAAAAAGTTTTATTAAATCACACTCTTGAAATGCTCATCTTACTGTGACTCAAGGTTTATTTTGTTTTGTTTTATGAATGTTTATGGCTGAATCACTCCTCTGAAGAATGAAGGAGATCAGAGAAAGTGTTCTGTGTTGTTCCATCTCTAACTCGTGGGTTTTGTTGTTTGTGGCATCTCTCAAACCAGGACAGAAGAGCAGTGTCTGGAGAGGCTGAGGTTGGGTATATCCAGAGCTAGCGTTAATTGTTTCGCCCAGAAGTGCCATGAAGTTTTCTTCTCTGCCACATTCTCTGTGTCTGCGTCTTTCTGTTTCTTTCCTTTTATTTTTTTTTTGAGATGCCACTCCTAAACAAACAATTTTGCTTCTCATTTTGCACAAAAAAGTTTTTCATCCTTGTTTGCTGAATTGCAGTGTTGAGATGAGAAATCTGAGTTCCCCTTTGGATATTTTTTTAATTGATGTTTTTTTGCCCTGCATTGCCCAAAGAGTATTTACTTATTGTTCAAAGCTAGAGAGACTTTACCATGGATTCCAAGTGACCTAAAACTCTACACTAACCCCCCCTAAAATCCATTCTGAAGCTGAAAGTTATATAGAACTCATACCTATCTTTTGCATATTGTTTGTTCAGCTGTGAGATGGTATGAATAGCTTTATGCTGTGCTTGTATTTTGAGTGTAGAGAGCTCACTCTAACATTCACTGACTTCCCAGCCAGGATGCTATTCCCATATCATGTTTGCATGTAGCCAGAAGTATTCACTCCTTTTTTCCCCATTAAACTATTAAAAACAGAGCCTCAGACACAGAGTCACAGTTGTGATAGGATTTGTCAGTTCTTTTTGCAATATCCCTTAATGCATCACAAGGGAATCCCAAAGTGTTGTTTGTGAAATAAAAAGAAAATGGGAAGTATTTTTAAATTATATGCATTGACTTATGCCTCTTTGACCAAAATTATTCCCACATGATAGGCTGAACTAAAAATAATAGTAATTTAAAAAATCCATGTTGGCTGTTTGGAAATAGGGTTAAATATAGAGAATTTCTTAGTCTTGGATCATTCTGAAAACTAGACTGTCCCTTTTCTGGATCCTTTTTGACCTTTTCTCCTGGAAAGGGAAATAAATAGTGATCAGATGCTGCAATTTCAAACTGAGCTCAGTCTCAAAGTGGCTGACTGAGGTGGGAAAGAAACAAGTCTGGAAAACCCATAGCTAAAAATATTTTATTTCCAACCTTTCTTCTAACACCTCTGAAGTCTTCATTGCCATGGCATGAATCCTGTTGATGTGAATGGGGCAATTTTCTGTCACTGGTATATCTGTACATAAAGTAGTTGCAAGTTAAGAGGCTTGGTTCAATTCTTTGTGGTATAAAAATGGATAAAATTATATATTTTGGCCTGAATGCAAGAATAATATTAAACCATAAATGTGTATTAAAGCCACCACAAGTTATGATTATAGATTTTAAGCAGATGTTCTGATTTGATTTGTGGCTTCTTTTTTACCACTATTTTTAGCTTAAATGGCTGTTCTGAGACACCTTGCAGCACTCAAAATGCAGAAATGAGTTCTTAAAGTGTTTTGGCAAGGAGGGAGATGAATGAGGCCTTGGAGACAGAGCCCTCAGGCCTGGCCATGGAGGAAGTCTTTCTGCTGGGGTAGAATCCCACATGTACCAAGTGAGCCCCATCCACCAAGCTGCATCTGCCGCTCACAGAGCCAGAGTTGTTCTGCTGACTGACACCAGCTGGTGCTCTGCTCCTTTTATCCTGGCCTCATGTGGGTTAGCAGCTGGCCAAGACTGTTTTTAAGAATGTATTTATAAAACTTCACAGCCGTGCGAGCCCAGATACAGAGCGAGGACGTTTTGAGCTCGGCGCTGGAAGTGCAGGATGTCTCTTGGCAGATCTGGTTTCCCAGCTCTTGCTGCTGCCATAAACCTGCTGTCCCATCAGTTGTACCCAAAAACAATGTTTCCTAAAAAAATCCAGGGGAGCAAAAACCTTGGGCTGAAGGCTCCCACAGATATTTTAAGTCATGCTTGTCCTGATCCCTCTGCAGGCGGCTGCCTGATTGGTATTTCAACAACGTGCTTATTTAGAAGGAAATTCTAACTCCTGTAGGGCACAGTGGCATTTTCATACCTTTTTTACCCTGCAGCCTTTTGCAGTTGGCTCAAACCTGAACACCTCACTGTCTGGTAGGGACATCGTCTGGCTGAGGTGTAAACTACAGCACCTGATTGTGTCCTTTGTATTTAGTATTGGTACATGAATAAATATTTCTTTTAATCCTTCTTGTATTTATGTTCCACTGCTGGCAGATACTTCTGACTTTTATTTACAGTGAAGGATTTATTATATGTATTGCTTTTCTCCTTGTCTGCATATGATACAGACTTCTGAAAATAACCTGTTTTTTATCTTTTGAAAAGACCCTGTATTTTTTTTTTTTGTGGGGATAAGGATTTACAGCCACATCTTGACAACTTCATAAAGCTTTTCCCCTTTTTAATTTCCCAAACCAGCACAACATGCTGAGATACATGGTATAGATAGGGCCAACATCTGACTGATCAAAATGGGTTTTGAACAAATGCTGACGCCACCATTCTTCCTCTCTGTGATTCCCACAGGACCTTATTGCTTTGAAAAGAAATATCCTAGAAGGCATAATTGACTCTGCAGCAATGAACTACATCAGACAGTGTCCCCTCCATGACTTACTTCTACCCAGCTATCAACAGTGAGAAGCAAGCGTGCATGTTAAAAGGCTGAGAAGCAAGAACTTCCCCAAGAAAATAGACAAATAAATCATTAGAACCCTTAAAGAGGAAAAGAATGAATCAGGAGTTGGGAAAAAGTTTTTGAAAATAATGCCTCAGGCAGTGAGAGCTGCAGAGTGGAAGCTGGTTTCTACCTTCTGGGTGTGCAGACAGTAGATCAAACTGCAATGATTTTCTGAGATAATAAAAAAAATAATAAGAGAAATAACAGATTTAGTTTTTAAAGTGTCGATCTAGTGTTAGAAAATACAGCTTAACTTTTAACAGCTCAGCCACTTTGCCTGGCTTCTTACAATACCTTCTGACTTCAGTGACTCCACTCAAAGTCAACCCAAACCAAAGACCTTATACTGAAGATAACCCTGAGCTTCTGTACATCTTTAAGCTAAATAGTGGAAAGACATGTTTTGAAACTGCTGAGTTTACTCCTGCAGGGAAGGACTGATGGCAACAAATACATACATGAAAACAGTGGTGTATTTTTAGCATTTGTCATTTTTGGGGCTCCAGAACTGAAAGCAGTGATGGGTGAAGCAGCAGCGGGTTGTGTGTGTGATTTATAGTGGTTTGTATCTGGGCTCTGTGTTGTGTATCTCCTAATGATGAATGCGTGGGAGGGCCAGGTCAGGAATGGTTTCCACTCCAGTGCGCTGATTGTGTAGTTGGCAGTGGGCTCAATTAAAGTATAATAATCTGGTAATCTCTCTCCTGTTTCCATTCAGCTGCTTCACAGTGAATAGAGCCAGTGAACGAGTATAGCTTTTGAAAAGTAGGTGAACTCCTGCCTCTTTGTCTGAGCAGTTTATGTCTAGTCAAGTAAAATGACAGGCAGAAGAGGCGACTCTCCAAAACGTTGCTCTCATGACTTGCATCATTACTGCCGTTTGTGTTGCTGTGAGATAACTCTTGCTCTTTATTTCCCTTTCTAGGCTGCGGGTTGGATTTCTAGCAAGATTCACACCCCGGAGAAAAGACGAGCTGATGTGAGAAAGGAGCTATGGACACACCCATGGTGGGGAGCTGCCGTGTGCCCCATCTCTTGGTTCTTCTCACGTTGGTGCTCAGCGGGGAGAGAACCGAGGCACAAAGAGCAGGTACGAGTTCCGTTCGCTGCCTCACGCCCTGGAGCTGCTGGGCTCCCCCGTGGCTGGGGAGCCACCAGTTCTAGGAGGAAATCTGTAAACAACCCAAGACATTTACTGCAGGAAATCTGTGAAACAGACCTTAGGCATGGAGAAAGCTCAGGGGTCAAGGCTGTGATGTACCTGGGATCTTTTGTTCTGCTGCAGGCTCAGAAAGTTTAGCTCAGCTACCCATGTCCAGAGGAGCAGCTCGACACAGCTTGCTCTGGATGTGCTCCATCGACCCCACACTGGCTGGCAGTGATGGAGATCACTTCTTCCATCGCCTCCTGTGGGTGTCAGAGGAGACCTGGTGAATCTTCTGCCTGACTGTGACTTTCCTGTGAGCTAACAGGCCCAGGGCACTGTTCATAACCTCTCCTGATTCAGGATATTTGAAGGATGTGTTGACGTGGTGCTTAGGGACATGGTTTAGTGATGGACTTAACAATGTTGAATGGTTGAACTTCATGATCTTAAAGGCCTTTTCCAAACTAAATGACTCTAGGATTCTATGTTTCTCTACTGTCTAGTTATTAGCATGGTCTCTGGCACAGCTTTTGTCCAGGGCTCATGAACACTCTCCCTCAAATGCCACTGAGTGCATTAGAGGATGGTGTACCTGAGGGACAGTTCTTATAGGGATCCTTCACAATGACACATTGGCTTTTGTGTGGCAGCAAGAAGAATTATCTGACACCAGTGATGCCACACCTCAAATTAAAAATGGCTGTATACCCACAGAATTTTTTTATATGAGTCCAAAGGCATTTTGAGATGGAGGTGTTCTGTCTCTTTTTCTAGGAAAGCTGCTATTCTGTACGCTTGGGTAATTTATAAGAAAGGAAATGCTTTTTTAGACTTTTTTCAGTTTAAGGAATAGCTGCTTTACCACTTTCTTATGTGATCTATGGTTTTTTTGGGGGGTGAAGTTTACCAGAAATAAAAACTGAATAACCAAACAAAGTGAAATATCAAGTTTGTTTGTTTTTTTTTTTTCTCCTTCTGGACCTGTCACAGGCAGAATATAGTGAAGCCATTTATATGTTCATTCTGTGCTTACTTTAAATAATTCTGGGCTTATGGCTTGTTTGTGAACTATTTTAAAAGGAAATATTGCAAAACAGTTGGTTCAGTGTCTGAGTAGATGAACACAACTCTTTGAATCATGCTCCCAGAGAGCATTTCTGCAATTACAGAACTGAATTTTGCTTTCTATGAGTTATCTCCCATATTCCCTTAACATGAACTGAATTGTTTCTGCCAGTAAAAATTACTGTTATGGCATTCTTGGAAAAAAATCAATTTTGTCCAGCAGTGGACATTAGAGTGCTGAAAATGCAGATTAATATTTACTAAAATAATTTCTGCAGCATTTTATCTTACTGCCACCAGGTCTGTAAGCAAGGAATCACGAAAGCCAAAAAAAAAAAAAAAGATCCTGAAAGATCTTAATACTGCCTTGAATAGGCATCACTTTTTAAACCTTAACTCCCCCTTGTTTTAAGGCTCATTGCCCTTGAACACAGACAGGATTCATTCTGTCTGTTCTATTTGTTTTGAAATTGTTGTTGTCTCACCTGCTGAGAGTCATTAAAATAAGTAACAGGAAGGTCTTGTGGGTGTTGCTCTCTAGTTAGTCTCACCTAATTAACATTCTTTCAGCCAGAATAGATTAATATAATAATGAATTTAGGAAGGAGGTGAGGTGGGGAAGTGAAAGCTTCTTTCTTACCTTTTACTGTTAATATTTTTACCTTCTGTAGTCTCCAAAAATCAAGCAGAACCACAGCTGAGAGCCCAATTGATATACACAGATGTAACTTGCATGCCATAATATAAAATGGCATAAACCACCATCTCCACTCTCAGATTGCCTTCGAGAGAGTTTTCCCTGACAGACTTTTCTTGTTCTGGAATTAGAGACAAGCACTTCCTCACTCACAAAATGCCATTATAGAACATGGTCCCACATGCAAATTTTGGCTGAGATACAGTTAATTTTCCTCCCAGAAGCTGCTCTGGGACTGTGCTTTGGATTTGTGCTGGAAACAGTATAGATGACACAGGGATGTTTTTGTTACTGCTGAGCAGAGCTCACACTGAGCCAAGGCCTTTTTTATACCTCCTCCCAGAAGCCAGGAGGCTGGGGAGCATGAGAAACTGGGAGGGGACAAAGTTGGGACAGCTGCTCCCAACTGACTAAAGAGATATCCCAAGCCATATCATGCTCAGAAATAAAGGTGTGGAGGGACACTTGTCTGGAGACTCCTGCTTGGGGACTTTGAGTCAGTCAGTGGTGAGCAACTGTTTTCATCTGCATCACTCCTTTTTCTTAGGTTTTATTTATATATCTTTGTTATTTTGCTTTTCATTAGAACTTCATATTTTTCTTGATTTGATTTTGAATTTATTTATGGAACTTTCTTCTCTCAACCCATGAGATTTTCACCTTCCACCTTTCCAATTCTCTTCCCCCAGTCCTGCTGAGGGCAGTGAGTGAGGGGCTGTGTGGTGCTTCGTTGCCAGATGGGTTTAAAACCACAACAGCAGGTTGTTTCCAAAGAGATCCCATGTGGATGGGCTGGTCCCAGTGTGATCCCAATCCCTTATGCAGAGGTTGTTCCCACAGGCCCTGTAGCACCTGGGGATGTACTGGGATGTGCTCTGCTACAGAGATCAACACAGCAGCAGGTGATGCTCATTTCTCATCACCTGCTACAATCCAGATGTACATTCAATCACTCTCATGGTCATCATGCAATGCCTTGGGCACTGACTTACTCTTTTATAATACTTTTTTCTGAAGGCAAATCCTTTCTGTGTAGCTGAGCTATCCACTCCCTCCTTTCCAGAGCCATGGTCTGTTATGGAATTCTTCCATTCTGGGCAGGGTCACTACCCTGGTATGACCAAAAGAGACAGAGCTAATTTGTGTCAAAATCAGAGTGTGAGAGATTTTGTGACTTTCCTGTAGGTTCAAATGCTGGAATTCAGTAGGAAATATGTAACTTTACCACTGGTCAAACATGCAGTTGTACTTTTTGAGATAAAGTGAGACAAGAACTTCTGGAGAAGTAATGGTTGGCAGCTGTGACCAAACTGACTTTGTAGAGCAGCTTTCATCAAAGCCTTATGGTCTATAATACTGGTTTAAATAAGTATAAGCATATATATACATATTCTGTCCAGTTGGGACATTATGCTGACAACTCTTGGGCTTCAGTGGCATTTATATGGACCTACTGCTTCCTGACTTGCATGTATGCAGAAACAGCTGAAAAACATCTCCTGAGAGATCAACTTTTTTTTTCCAAGTGTCTGACAATTATGCAACCAGTCTGGACTGATATAAGGCAAGCAAGTTGCAATTAAAATAGCTTTGTGTTTTGGATTATACAGGCCTCACATTGCAAATATCATGGTTGGAGGCAAAGGGATGGTTGTGGGGATAAGTGAACTTTTCCCTTACAAGGCAGCTGCCCTTTGTTGTTGAGGAACACATTCCAAAATTCAGTAAGTCATCCTTTAGTCAATAGGCAGTGGCAGAAGGCCTCAAATTTGAAATAATCTTGTTATAGACCTGCTACATCAACACAGCATGCTGAGCAAAAGAACTGCTTCTAGCTAAGCATAAATGAATCATAACATTAATGCAAGAGAGGACATGAAAGCTTCATTATTCAGGGTCAGAATTGGTATAGGCAAGGTCAGGACGGGGCTTTTGATCTGTCCAGGTAATTTCAGAGCACTGCCTGAGCAAAGACACTGCAATGAAGTCAGAGAAAAATATCTTCATGTACATGCAGGGGGTGTAGCTGAAGGATTGAGCAGAAGTAGTTAGAAGCAGAGGAATGGAAAGGGTTTGCATTTCAAAGCCAAGTCTGCACTGCTCTGTAGATATCCTGAAACTGATGAGGTGATTCACAAGGAAGAAGGGCTGGGAATCTGCTCTTCCTCTGCAGGACACGGAGAAGGTTTGCTGCCTCCTCCAAACTGCTCACTAGGGAGCTGTGTTGAGGGAATATTTGATATGTCTGGTCCTCTGCATTCATCTCCCCTTAACAATGTTTTCTGTCACTTGCAGGTTGCAAGAGTGTTCACTACGACCTTATCTTCCTCTTGGATGCCTCCTCCAGTGTTGGAAAAGAAGATTTTGAGAAGGTTCGCCAGTGGGTGTCTAATTTGGTGGAAACCTTTGAGATTGGCCCAGACAAAACCCGTGTAGGGGTGGTGCGATACAGCGATCGTCCGAGCACAGAGTTCGACCTGGGAAAGTACAAAACCCGTGAGGAGATCAAAGAGGCTGCACGAAAGATTCAATATTATGGCGGTAACACAAACACTGGAGATGCTCTCAGGTACATCACCACCTACAGTTTTTCCAAAGAAGCTGGTGGGAGACTTAGTGACCGAACTGTTAAAAAAGTGGCTATCCTTTTGACTGATGGAAGGAGCCAGGATTTTGTCTTGGATCCAGCCACTGCAGCCCATCAGGCTGGTATTAGGATTTTTGCTGTGGGTGTTGGAGAAGCTTTAAAAGAGGAACTTGATGAGATTGCTTCAGAGCCCAAGTCTGCTCACGTGTTTCATGTCTCTGATTACAACGCCATCGATAAAATCCGGGGGAAGCTGAGGAGGCGTCTCTGTGAGAGTAAGTAGAGCTTTCCTTTCTGCAGAATTAGAATAGGTTCAGTTAGCATATAGATATGAAAATCTGTGATTGTTTTCTTTCATGTTTATACTTCTTTATTTTTATGTCTCCTACTCAGTTCCACTCTGTAAGAGATCGCTGTTCAAGGCAGGTTGGGTGCACTTTGAGCAACCTGATCTAGTGGAGTACTGCTTATGGTAGGGATTTGGAATTAGGTGACCTTTAAGGTCCCTTCCAACCCAAACTATTCTCTGATTTAATGATTCTATGATTTTACTACAGGAGATGCGATGGGGTTTTCCTGGCTAGTCAGTATTAACTATAGGTCAGCTTCCAGAGTAAACTATGAATTCCCTTTTGGCTCTGATATAGTTCAATTATTTTATAATAATTTGGACTACTGAATATGAATAGTGATGTCTTATTTATACCCAGATTTTGGTTTACTTTGTATAGGACCCTTTCCCCCCTTATTTTCTGGCACTGTATTGTGAAGGGAATACTCTGGGTGCTGCTGGGAATGATTTTTAAGGAATGGAGACGGAGAACAGGACCAAGTGATTTCTTGTGCATGTACTACTTTTAAATTCCATGTTAATGCAGTAGGAACAGGAAAGAAGTTCACTGTGATGGCAAGGCCTTCTACATGTTTAGAAGATCAAACTTTTAACAGCTGTTGCAGTTAACTTTCAGTGTTTTAATGACAGCTCTGCATAAAACATGAACATACAAACCACGTCGTGGGTGGAAAACGTGACCAGGGCTCATGCCAAGCTGCTGTTTATTTTGTGCACATTCTGAGACAAAAGCATATATTGCCACGGCTAGGCTCTGGTTTTAATAGACATAATCCTTTGTAAGCTGCAGGGAGACACATGAATCAAAGGGTGGAAATGGGAGGAAGTTTTTTTGTACTGACCACTGATGAGTCCTCCAGTCCTGATACTGCTACTGAAATGTGAAGGGTTGTGAAGTGTTGCAAATTCTGGATTTCATGCCAGCAGCTGTTCAGAATTGTTTGTCTCAGGTCTCCCTGGACATCTGGCCTGGATTCTGTCATTCCATCTCGCTATCTTTGACTGAATTTATTGCTAAGAAGATGTCACTGAAGGCATTAATAGCATTTTAGCTCTCATTTGATCTTGTGGCAGTACACATAGCATAATCAAAAAAACCATGTCTGCTCAGTAGGACATTGTGGCAGGGGGAGATATTTTTGCCACACATCTCCATTACATTCTGGATTATGGTTGACTGGCAAGAATGGATGATGTTTTCACAGGAAATATACAGAGATACATTCTGCTAAAAATTCCAGAGATGCTACATGCTTCCTAAATACAGTTCCTGCTTATATGCTGCAGGGATAACAACAGGCAGCTATGGAATATTTAAAAAAATGCTAGACTGAATGACTGTCATGACATGAATCTCAGCTACTTTGCAAACAGAAGGAGATGAGGCTGAATTGTTTCAATAATGGGTTGGTACCAATGATTTACCATTGATTTCAGTTGATTTAATGAGTTCTGTGATAAGGTATCAAAAGCAGTCACATGTCCAGATGATTCACAAAATTTATATTTCTATTTTTACATGTCTTTGTTGACTTTGGGTAGTGTATGAAGTGCATAAAATATAAGACATATGCTACCACTATTCTGTTACTGATGATGAAGGGCTTCCAGCTTTCAAAGCAACACCTTGAGCATCCATCAAAAGGATAGTCTGAAAGCTTCAGAAATGTCTATTTTTGAGGTTGTCTTTGCCCAGGTTCACAATATATTCACAGCAGAACAGCAAGCTGTTTCTTTTTGGCCTTTAGTGTTAAAAATACCTCATGCACAGAGACCATGACAAAGGATCTGAATTGCCATATCTTGATTGACACTTCCTAACAGACTTATCAGTACAGTCAAATCTCACAAAAATACTGAAATATTGGAACATATCAACATCTAAGGTTATAGTCCACATTTTGCTGCTTAAGATGATGTCCAGATTAAGTGCAGGTACTAAGAATTTGACCATCACTTGAAAATCTAGTGGCTTTCAGATGGCTTTGGCAGTCTGGTAAAAGCTCAGCAGACAACTGCTGCTTTTTAAAAAGCTGCAGCTGGGCAGTGACCCAGCTGATGTCACCTCTGATATGTCCTGCTGCTTTTTGATGCTGCACTCCCACAGCAGTCATGGTGCTTTTCTCAAACTCTGTAACATCTCCATCTTCCAGCCATCACTCATGTTACAGATGACAGGATCACTCATCCTTTCATCACCACATTTCCTGGCTAATTGCAGTTTCCTGTGAAGGCACGGAAGGTCTGTGACAGAATTTCCAACTGATTTATCCTTTACTTGAAACTAAAGGAAAAAAAAAGACTTCATAGATGTGAGGAGACAAAATGTTTGCTTAGTCTCTTTAGTGGTGATCTTCTGCCATTTAGTTGAGGAACTGTCAGGTATCTTTTGGCTCCTGGAAGCACAGCAGAGATATTCAGATATTCTTTTTCTCTTACAGAACTTTTTATTTGCAAATAAAGTGTCTGAAACTCTCAGATCTAATTTTCCACTTTGTCCAGTCATCACCAGCTTAGAGAGAAATGGTTCCAGAGCTGGTGTCTGGCAGGGAGCTTTGAACTCTGTGAATGAGCTGTGGCTGCTCGTTGCCCCTCAGTTTCCCCACAGATCATGCAGAAGTGATTGTTTTCCCAGATCATAACTTCAGCTCTGTTCTGGCACTGTGTAATCTCCACATCATTTAAATGTTGCAAGTCCAAAGAAGGCATCAAAGCTGGTGAAGAGGCTTTATCATGAGTTCTTTGAGTAGCAGCTGAGGGAGCTGGAAGTGTTTGGCCTGGAGGAAAGCAGGCTGAGTTGGAATCTTATCACTCTCTACAACTCTCTGAAAGGATGATACCTTAAGTTTCTAGCTTTTATATTTTTCAGGTCCTGTACTGCACTAGTGT
This sequence comes from Chloebia gouldiae, assembly GCA_003676055.1. Taxonomy (NCBI): domain Eukaryota; kingdom Metazoa; phylum Chordata; class Aves; order Passeriformes; family Passeridae; genus Chloebia; species Chloebia gouldiae. The sequence continues at coordinate 64,103,445 of QUSF01000001.1, read as the reverse complement.
ATAATTCTGCACTCCATTTAGGGTGTTAGTAAGCTCTCTTCATGTTTTGGTCAGACAAAATGATCCCTCCAGGCCTGACAGCCAAGGACAGCCTCAGCCTCAGGCCCAAAAAGCAAAACCAAAAGTGAATTGGGGGGAAGCAAACTGAGAGAATATGACTTCATTACCTGAAGCTGTAATTGGACAATTAACTCCTGATATGCAAATAGACCAAATTTTTATCTGTCTGAAAAACTCGTGACCGTCATCCATCCTGGGTGTGGCTTCTGTGAGGCTTTTGCACTGCCCAAACTGTATCTATTGAGGGCCTTTAATAAATACCTACTTTATTTTCTAACTCTGTCTGTCCTCTGTTCTAGGTAGCCATTCCATGGCATCATAGCCAGGTGGGGTTTTGTCTCTTCTCCTGGGTAACAAAGAATAGGATAAGAGGAAATGGCCTCAGGTTTCATCAGGAGAGGTTTAGATTGGCTATTAAGAAAATTTTCTTCACTGAAAGGATTGTCAAGTAGTGGAAGAGGCTTTCCAGGGAACTAGTGGAGTCACCATCCCTGGAGGTATTTAAAAGACAAGTAGGTGTAACACTTGGGGACACGGTTTAGTCCTGGGTTAGTGGTTGGACTCAATGTTCTTAAGGGGGTTTTTTTTTCAGCCTAAACAATTCCATGGTTCTAGATAAATTCTTATTTTGTTTGGTACTCTGAAATGAATAAATTTATCCTGAAATTTGCGACAGTGCTGTTTTATGACCAGTCCCACATCTAAAAAAGAAAATATTATTCTTCCTAACTTCCTTCTCCCATCTGCCAGCAGATGCATCCATCTATGTGGCCTCACCATGAACTATAGCAGGAAGTCAAGGAATATTTTTGTTTCCCTTCCCAGATTAGTTTTTAATCAGATTTATTTCACCATGCTGTCCCCGTGGAGGAACTGGCACAAGGTGAGAGTAGCTAACTAGGAGCAGAAGACCTGGATTGTGTCCTTTGGTGCAGTGCTAGCTCATATCAGCTTGATGGACATTAGTTAAGGACTTCAGAAAACTGAGAAAAATCCTTCATGTGCTCCTAATGCAGGCCTGAGCCTGTGATCTGGTGTGCTCTGATTTATGCTGTGCATAAAGTGGATTGCTGGGTGGGTTTTTCCCATTCACACTCCACTTCTAGGCTTCAGCACAACTTGCTTGCCTTGAATAAACATCTTGCTTAACAAAAATATCCCACTGCAGATGGAACTCTTCATGATCCTGTCCCATTTTTCTCAGACAGGCTCCCCAGTACACATAATTGTTGCTGTTTTACTACTGCCTCAGCTCCTGCTGGTTCAGGGAGGGATGGCAGAGCTCTCCTCCTCAGACAGGCTGTGTCTGGCTGGGAGCATCTTGCTGGGGGTTGTTGGTAGGAGGGATGAGCAAGCTTGCCACCACCTTCACTTAGACACAGACTGTCAATGCCTCCAGGCAGCACTTTGATATTTCTGTGCACCTGGGAAGCTTTTCTCCTCCAGAATGGATGTTAGCTCTGTTAGAGTTTCAGAGAGTGATTTATTGATTTATTTTCATTCCCTTGTATGTTGGAAAAAGCAATGTCTTAGACATTGCCTTCAGGTCATGAGGGTATTTCAGCATCTGTGGCCTGATTTCTTCTTTTTGCTGAGGGAGAAAAGATGTGAATACAAGTCATCCAAAATCCAGAGTTTTAGAAATAAATCTGTGAGAGAAAATGGTTTTACTTCTTTTCTTTGATGCAGTTTGTGAGAAAAGGAGTCTATTCCAAGACTGCAATTTCATACAGACCACTTGGAATATTAATATGGGACTCTAAAGACATGAATATAATAAAATGAGATCAATTAAATCTTTTGCACTTGCCTTTCTTATCACTAGCTTCTTTCTTCAGCAGTTACAGACAAATAGTGGAATCATAAAACACAGGTAATCAGTTTATGTACAACGGTGAATCTCTGGACTGCCAACAACATCTTGTCTGAAATCACAAAATCTGTCTGGATGATAACATCTCCCCTAAACTGTAATAGGTTTTCTTGCATTTCAGACAAGAAACTTCTCTGAACAATGCTTGATGTACAGTAAAAATAATTGTAGAGGCATAGACTCAGATAAAAGTAAGTCCCAGATTTAGAAAGAAATATTGAGACAATGAGGAAAAGCATGGGTCTCACTGCCCTAGGAAAAAGTAATGTGCTGCTTGGAGAAAAAAAAAAGGGGGGGAGAATGTGGTGATTATGGAAGCCATTTCTAAATAATGTAGAAGTGAAGGAGAAATACAGAAATAGGAACAGGCAAAAAGCTGGAACATATTCTTATGTGCTAGAAGTATCTTGTTTTCCAACCCTGTCTGCAGCCCACATTGATTTTGCAGGAGCTGTGGATGCTCAGCACTTTCCATATTCAGCTTTGGAGCCCAATACTGCTCCAGCTGCAGTCAGAAGGAGGCTTTTTGTCTGCTCCATTGGAGTCCAAATGATGGGACAAAAGAGACAACTCATCATTGGGGCAGCACTGTCTCTCCTGGTGTTTTCTGTCTGAGGGACTGCTGAGGAATGCTCAGCAGAAAGAATAACCTCTCAAGATGGCCAGATGCACAGCAGGAGACTAGGGCAAGGCACTTAAAAACCTCTGAGGCTTTAGGTTTAGTTAGAGGCTTTTCTGTCCAAGAAAAACAAAGCAATGAGGAGAAAACCCTTGGCATGTGGCCCTTACAAGTCTTAAATAGTTTAAATTTCAGCAGATTTGTACAGTTAGGCGTTTCTTCCTCCATTTACAGCCCCTAAACTGACCTCACACTGAAAGGACACCAGTTATTTAAACTCTTAGTGTTATAAGCTTGCTTTGTGGTAAATTTTTATGCATTATGTGACTATTCACATAAAAATCTAATGGTAACTCCCAGCACCATCTATAAATGGAATAGACCATTGTCTGCTGTGGTTAGGTGCACCTGCAAATTAAAAATTTCCTCTGCTCTCCCTAAATTTGGGGATGTAATTCTTTCTAGGGTAGGGAAAGTCTGGGGAGGTGCTATGGGGATTTATTCCCAGTTCTCCTAATGGACCTGGTAGAATTTATGGAAAATTATAGAAAAGGTTGAATCTGTATCAGAGCATGCAATGTAATAAACTCATAATATTTTATACTTCTAAAACCCAGTGGGTTTCCTGAAACCCCCAGCTCCTTATTAAATGAATATTTCTGTAAACCCACCATAGCAATGGCGAATTTGGTCTCTCAGGAATTTTTCTTTTGCTCCTGACTCCATAAATTCCAGCCTCAAAGTCTTATGAGGAGTAACTGCAATGAGAGCTGCAGATCCTGTGATTCAGCCTAATGAGGAAGGCTGGAGGTACCATAGCAGGTTCTGGATTTCATAAAAGGATGAAGTGTTTGCTGATAATGGGCTGCCTGTGCCACCTGGGAAAAGGTTTGGCACGAAACCTCAGCTTTCTCTTCAAATGGATTACCCAGAAAATTTGTGACATTTCAAGGTGTTGGATCAAGTGCATCACCTGATAATTGAACTGATTTTGGAAACAATTTCACAGGCAGAACAGAACTATAAGACAAACTATAACACAAAACTGTGTTCAGAGCTAGATAAGCTGTCACATTAACACCTGGAACAAAATGGGCAGTACCACCTATTTTTAAGATCTGGGATGAAACCATTGCCTCCAGTTCTGTGGTCAGCTGAGCTGTCTTTAGAAGCCTCTGTTATTTGTTTCTGTGATCAAAGCAAAGCTGGGCATTTGAGTTTTAATGGCTTATTTTGAAGTGTAGGTAGATCATAAAATCATAAAATGGCCTGGCTTGGAAGGGATCATCTCACTGCAGCCCCCTTGTCATGGACAAGGACACATCCCACTGGACCAGGCTGCTCAGAACTCCATCCAACCTGGCCTTGAACACTTCCAGGGATGGGGCATCTGGTTCAACAGATCTGTGATACCTGTAAACCTTGGAACCTTGCATGGTCTCTCTGTAACAGAGATTCATGTTACTGGAGTTCAAACTCAAGTGTTAGAATGATTGGCTTCATTACCCTTTGGCAATATGTAGTGGTGCATCCTTTCTCCTGTGGAAGTTTGTAAATGCCACTGAATTTCAACTTTTTTTTTCTTTTTTCTCTAAATAAATCAAGCCAACAAACAGAATTGAATTCTAATGTACCAGTCTGTTAAGAGTATTTCTTCCTCAGTGGTAGAGCTGCAGTGTGGTTTAACTGGTGGGCTATTTTTGTTAGTAAATTGTAGGGTTAGTGATTCAATCCCATCAAGTTCCCTCCAAGTTACACCCAAATACCAAACTCCTTTTCAAATGAGTCAGCTTGTTTATGATGCAAAACAAAAGCAGTATGAGTGCTCTGACACCTTGCTTTTTTGATAAAGTACTAATTAAGTATTTTAAAATGCAGTTAAAAAAATATTGCAAGCTCTGCTGTTTCAATGTACTTAAAAAATGGTGGAGAATAGTTCTAAGTTCTGCATAAAATGCTTTTTGGCATTCTGTATATTTTGGGAACTGTGAGTACTGCTTCTAATCCTGGCCAGAAGTAGGGAAGGTATTTTTTCAAGTGAGGTAGCTCAAATGGATAAAGTGATTTTTGTCACTTGCTGTCCTTGTCTCTTAAACAGTAGAGTTATGGGACATCAGGTTCCTAAACTCCATTAATTTCCTCATGAATTAGTCAGTTTGGCTATAACTTCACCTGTACTCTAGAAAATGAAAGAATTGATATATAAGATGCACACATATGTATATATCTTTGGGTATGTGCATAAGACATATGTTTGTTTCTATATGTATAAACTCTGAAAAATAAACCTGTGTCCTTTCAGCCTGGAGTATCAGTATTTTCTTACAGTGAGGTAAAGTCTAAAGAAGATGAAATACAGGACATTTTTACTGCAGACTACACACAATCAACCCAATCTACCATCTCTAGGTGAGACAATTTAGCTACACTGCCATAGGAATCACTGTGCTTTGTTCCTCCAGGGTTTACAGCAAGATGGACAGCATATCTTAGTTCTGTCTATATGTTAGTTCTACATCGACTGTAAAAATCTCTCTGATTTGGCACTGAAGATGCAACACCTCTCTCAGAGGCTGCAATCAATGACACAGGTGGGATGGTGCAGCAGAATTTTAGTCACTAGTGCTAAAGCCTTGTGGCAAATGACTCTAATAGCTTTGAACAAAGGGTGATTCTGAGTTGAAGATTGAGGTTGGATCAAAACTAAAAACCATAAATAGAATTAAACAATTTTCTGTCTTTATATTCTTTGGTAGGATTCATATCACATAACTGCAGTAGCCTGAATGTGGCAGCACATTTCTCCCTCTCTCAGGATTTTTCATAGAGGTGCACAGAGAGAAATGAAAGAGAAAACAATTTATATTTCTGCTCCTTGTTTTTCCAATGTGGAATGTGCTTGGAGAATTGTTTACCTGGAGTGAGTGCTTGATTGGATTCTGTTGAGGATTGTTTGAGCCTGACGGCCAATCCAATCCACCTGTCTGGTCTCTGGAGAGCAGGGTCACAAGTTGTGAGTTAGTTAGATATGGTAGAACAAGTAGATATGTAGTTTTAGCATCTTCCTTTATTAGTATATTAATGTATTATAGCATAGTTATAATAAAGAAATAATTCAGCCTTCTGAATTGAATCAGACATCATCATTCTTCCCATTGGGTTTGCCTGCATTTATAATACCTGAAAGTTATTTGTCTCTTTTGATAGAAAGTAGAAAGGACAGATGTCTCAAGAAAGTGTTTCATCCTTTTTGAGGATGACTGTTTCAGACAGGTGACATGATTCAACCTCTGAGTGCCTCTTTCTTTTCATTCACTTTTGAGAGCGTTTATATAACTTTATCATTAGATTCTTCGCTTTGACAGCCAACAACAAAAGAGTTGAACCTTTCCCTGCCACATTCTGAGAGTACAGTAAAGTTTGTTTCCTTATGCCAGTAAATTCAGTCTGCTGGAATGTATATTACTGATGGATATTCAGGCCAGTGTTGCAAGCTGAGGTGGATGTGCTGCAATTCTCTCCCTGATGCTGCAGGGTTTGTACAGTTAAAGGAGACAATGTCAGTTTAGAGAGCTGTTAACAAGTATTACCATATGTTTAGGGTCAAACATTGTACTGCCAAATTTATTTAATCCCTAAGTGACTGCTCCTGTGAAAAGAATGTCTCCTTCTCCCTCATCCTTGTCTTCTGCCTAAATCTTGTGACAAATTGGTCCTTGAAGTTTAACTGTGTTGTGATATTACCTTCTGCAGTTTGTTGACTCATTTATAGCAAGAAGATAATACTTTTAAAAACAAATAATAGCTGCAATACAATTAAGAGTAACAGAGACAGCTTTTTAAATTGCTATTATTGAAAGATACCTTTGTTGCTAATAGCTTTTTTGTTGTTGCTGTTAATTGAAGCGTGAATCCACTCATGCTTAATGATCTTTCCAGTTCTCACTGTAACAAAGTCAGACCTCAAACCAGACTGTACTTTACTGGAACCAAAATGGGAAGGATGCCAGCTCAGACCAGCTTGAATGTAAACCAAACCCATGCTGCTGGTGCATCTTGGTTGTCTTCCCATAGAGACAAGCTAAAAATTCACTTGGAGGACCTAGTGAACAAACGCAGTGGAAGAACTGAGGTGATAAATTTATCCTGCTGTGAATGGCATTGAAAAGCTGACTTTGAGGCAGTGGAGTTCTAATTATGGGTTAAGGTAATTCAACAGTCTTTCTTATCTCATTATTATCTGATAGAAAAAAATGCCAGAAATGCCTTTAAACTCAAAGAGATTAAATCTATATTAGATAGTAGGAAGGAATACTTTGAGGGTGGTGAGACACAAGTTCCAATGGACCAGGACTTTGGTGTAGCAGAAGGTGTCCCTGCCCATGGCAGGTTTGGAACTGAATGATCATTCAGGTCCCTTCCAAATCAAACCATTCTATTCATTTATTCAAATTTTCATTGCAGTCACTCTGAGTGCCTTTTGCAGAAATGTTCATGTAAATGGCACCTCTGTAGTAGAGCGCTGGCTGTGGCTGGGATGGAGATAATTTTTTTCTCAGTGGCTGGTATGGAGGTATGTTTTACATTTCTACTGAACACAGCATTGAAAATGTAGAGATGTTTTTGTTATTATTGAGCAGGTCTTGTCTGATGGAATACAGCATGCCTTGTCTCAAATATTTTGACTTGTACATAAACATAACACATATAAGGATCATGTTAGAGAAGGGATGTGCTCAGGACTAACAATCCCTCAGGCACCAAAATGATCCAGAGCAGTGTTTGAGTCACAGATCCCTGAAACCCAGTCCCAGTTCTCCTGGTGCAGCACACTGATCCTTTGGAAGGGTCACTTTGGTGTCTAGACTAGGAAACTGGTATCTGTTTTTTTTCAGTTCCTGACACCATATTTCCCTATATAATTTGGCAGTGTCCAGCCCCAAGAGTCTTGCAAGAGGGCAGATGTTGGCCATAATGTTCCTTCCCTAGCTGAGTTTATTGCCAACCTGTAATCACCACTCCCACTCCAGAGAAATGACCCCACTTCTACACCTGTGGCTCTATTGGAGCTCATGGCTCTAGTGAAAAGGGTAAGAGAGTATTAAAGTAGAAGAAAATCATCATTATCCTTGCTTGTAATGAATAGGATAGGAGTCTTACTTGAATTGTGAGTGTATAATACTCACAAAATAAAACAAAATGTACTGGAAAATTTACTGTGTTAGTTTATTCAGGGATGTATCTGCTAACTATTCCTCCAAGCTATCAGAGCTCTATGCTGGAATAGTGAATCATGCATGTTGATTTTTAACAAAGTTGTTTAAGGACAAGTGTAACATTTACAGAGCTGCAAATCTTTCAAAAATTCAACATAATTTACAGTGGCTGTTCTGATTTCTATTAGGAAGCATAGAAGCAGATGCCTGTCTAATTTACCTGCCTGATAAATTGTTCTTTGTAATGACCTTAATAATATCCTGAAGAATTAATTTCCTGGGCTAATATTATATTTATAATTTATTTATCACCAGCTGAGTACTTACGTGCTCTCAGCTTTACAAGCTGTAGGACACTGTGGCTTCACACAATGTAAGATGGTACACAGGAATCTCTTTAATGTATGACTGGCTCAGAATCAAGGATTTTTATCATCTATAATTAGGAGTTTATCCCAGTGGGTGGGATGTTTTTTTCATCGTAAATCCTTTTGCATACTATTATTTAGTTAAAAATACTGTCCTGTGTGCTTGCTGACAGGACAAGAAAACAGAATAGGAACTCTAAATAATTTAGTGGATTAGTGGATGGGTTGCTACACCCTCCCACCACATTCATTTCTGCAAACTATTTTTGAGTTGATTATAAGTAATTTGGCTTTGGAGGTCGATATTTTTATTTGTTCTAGGGGGCCTGTAATAAAGAAAAGTCTCTCAGCTTTTTACTTTGATTTTTGTGGGCAGATGCCTTGACCATAAAGTGTTAGGTGCTACTGAAATGTTGAAAAATATTTCTCACTGTCACAGACTCAAGAAAATTCTTTCTTGTTCAGATCCTTGAGAAGGTAGTTTCATTTTTTTTTTAGGTTCTTTAGTTTGTCTTATAACTAAAGCATTAATTTATATTTTAGAGCATAGAGTAGTTTCACTCCTCTGTATTTATGCTCAGTAATATCTCACTGCTAATTATTTTCCACAAACTAGTAGTATGCAAGATAATAAATGTTTAATTAACCAAACATCTGAGAAAGTATTAGACTGACTTGTCATAACTTTGTACAGCTATTTGCATACATTCTGGGTTATTTCTAGTGAATCCAATGGTTTTCTTAAGCTTACACAGCAGGGCATTAAAGATCTCAGAAATAAACCTTGGCTGAACAGATTCACACATGGTGCAAATCCCTTCCTTGTGCGGTGCTCTGAAGATTTTCCATGAGAGGTTTGATGCACTAAAGTATAATGAAGGTGCACATTGGGTCACAGATATCCAGCCTCTTAGTCCTAAAAAAACTCCTGTCCTATCAGCAGGGAAGGCATGTGAAACAACTGCAGAAATTCTTAGCAGGTTGTATGGTATGCTGGCTGTATGCAGAGGTTTTACCTGTGAGGGCAGGGGTGGGGTTGGGGGTGTCCCTACATCTTCTTTGTGTGCTCAGCACAGCCCAGCTCTCAGGATGGAGCTGGCCTGGCTCTGCAGGATTCTGGAGGGTGTTTCTGCTCATGTGTGTTCCACTGCTCCCTGACAGGAACCTCCAGCACGGGGCCAGGCTGAGGCTGTGTTGGTGCAGCTCAGGAACAGTGCAGGAGCACTTGAGGCTGTAATTGTGTGAGGCTGACCCTTTCATCTTCTGTTCTTTCCTTTTTTCTTCTCAATAATTGTCTCCCCTTCACCACAAAATGCACAGGAGGACAGCTTTTCAGGAAAAGTGTTTTCTACCCGTAACTCTGTGGTGGAGGGAGAGGGAGAAATGCCAAGGAGAGGAAGTTGATGTCAGTAAGTTCATGATCACAGAGGTTGTTTTGTCTGTGTTTTCTCTTCCCCCACCACCCCTCATTATAGAATAAGCTCCCAATTAACCTGCTATCACCTGAACACAGGGGACTGAAGGCACCAAGCGCCCTCTCCCCTTCATCTGCTTTGTCCCAGGACTTGTGACTTTTCTCCTGCGGTTGGATATGGGTTCAAACTGAGCTGGGAATTAAGTGTTGATAAAGTCACTAAGTGGAAGGGGCTGGTTGCTCATCTTATTGTGAATTTCTAGTGAAGAATGGTCACTGATGAGTGACTCCATGATACCCATGGACTCAAGCATTCCCCACAATCTAGCCTTTAAATAAACCTCTTTTGGAGTACAGGCATCCTTTATTTTCTTCTCTTCTGGACTCAGTTATTTTTATAGCATGCACCTCTTTTTTTAATGTATGTGTGTGCACATACATCCATATATATAACTGGAAGTCAATGGAGTCATTTTCTCTCAGTTAACACAAAATATAGGGAATGGAAACCACAGGGGTGGATAAACATGCTATTCATGTGGGGTGGTTCTGTTCTCCCATGGGGGGAGGTGAGCGTCCTAATTTCAGAACAGTACAGACTGAGTTTTCATTAAATCAGTAGAAGTTTAATTATATAATTTGGAATGGGAAAGTGGAGAGTGTAGACATATATCTGCAATGAATCTATACTTATAATTTCTGTAGTTTTGTTGGGTTTTTGGTGGTTTGAGCTTTTTGGGTTTTTTTTTTACATGTTGATGATTTTCCTAGGGTTGGTGGGACCCATGAAAAAGCAGCTGAAGCCATTATAGAGAAAACATTGCCTGTGTGTTTTCCTGCTCTTGGGGTGAGCTTTTAATTTCACTTTCATCCAGAATTCCAGGCTAGATAATAAATTTGATTCTCCCTATGCTTCTGGGTTTGCAGGTGGGGAGGAGATCTGCTAGGGTGATAGCATGAAGAAATGACTTTCACCAAGGAAAACAACACAGTTCTTACTGCCCTGTGAATCTGCCAAGCAGAATTTAACCTTCCCATCTTGGTCCTGGCATGGGTGGAAGATGGGAAGAAAAATAAAATAGAAAATGTGGCCTTTGATTAGAAGGCAAACTGTGCTCTAATGGAGGTGATTAGAGATGAACTGCAGACTTTGTCTGGCCATAAGGCAATAGAGTGATTTTCTTGTGTGGTGGCCTGGAAGGCTGCCAAGCTGTTTCTCAGTAACTAATCCCGAGTCAGTTATGGGCACAGAAAACAACACCACATATCCAACACTTTCCAGGGAAAGGGGTCAGACACTGATGGTGGTGATCTCTGCAGGGAACAAGTTTTCAATTTCCCAGCAGGAGCACCGGGTCCGTGTCACTCTCCCCAACCCATCTGCTTCCCAGAGAGGCAGTGGGGGAGCAATTCAAGAGAAGCTGGCCTCAGATCATTACGAAGACAGTCAGCTCTTTGAGAAGATAATGATGTGATGGCTACTGAATGGCTAGGAAGAAACAGATCCAAGATGGATCAAGCCTAACTATTAAAATGACTCGGGGTTTCCTTGTCTTCTTATGTCATATGAAAATTCCCTCTTTCTATAATACCTTACAAAAGCAGGTCCTGCCCAAAGAAATGCACCTCTGTGGGCCTTTGTAAGATGGAGTCCCTGTCATCTGGAAGGCATTCTGGCCACAACAGCCACCACATGAGCTTAAAGCAACATCCTGTGAAGCTGAAGCTACCAGTGTTGTGAGTGACCACTGGTACATTCTTGACTCCTTTGTGCTCCACTGTTATCATGGAATCATGTAATTATTAAAGTGAGAAAACACTTCCTGAAATCATTGGGTTCAACTCTTAACCTGTCACTGCCATGGCCACCACCAAACCTTGTCCCTCAGTGCCACATCTACACATTTTTTGTGTGCTTCCAGGGATGATGATTCCGCCATTTCCCTTGGCAGCCTGTTCCAATGCTTGACTACCCCTTCAGTGAAGAAATTCTTCCTAATATCCAATCCCTGGTGCAACTTGAGCCCATTTCCTCTTGTCCTCTTAGCTTGTTACTTGGGAGAAGAGACTCACCCCCACCTAGCTACAGCCTCCTTTCAGGGAGTTGTAGAAAGTGATAAGATCTCCCCAAGCCTCCTTTTCTTCAGGCTGAACACCCCCAGCTCCCTCAACTGTTTTTTTATCAGACTTGTGCTCCAGACCCTTCCCCAGCTTTCTTGCCCTTCTCTGGACATGCTCCAGCAACTCTGTAATCAATGCTTGAGTAACTCAGCCAAACATTTGCTGGTTCTGGATATCCCCATGTGAGCTCTGGGATGGAGGGAACCCCTTGGACACCCCAGCTATTTCTGTGGATGCTTGTGCTGAGCAGCAGTGATAGAGGGCCTGACTCCTCATGTGCACACACAGTGCAGCCAGGACAAATGCCACCCAGAGGGATGTCCTGTGTCAGCACAGGCCCTTGGAAGGCACACCACAGCCAGGAAAAGTCCTGGACCCTGGCGCTGTCCCACCACAGCCCATGGGGCGCTTGGTGGGATGGTTCACTCTGTGCTAATGAGCTCTTTCTAAACAATGACCTGACATGGTTCAGGGAATAGCAGAGTCCCAGGCCAGGAGCCTTTCCCTAATGGGCAGTGGGAATGTGGCATCCCAGTTTTGGGTGGATGGGAGAAGGGAGAATAGTTTGGCTCTGCCTTCCTGCCCTCCGGGCCAAAGAATGAGTTTGGTTTGTATAGAAATATGGAAGTGCTGAGCATTGTAAAGCAGACAGGATGTTTCAATGGGGAAGCATTGGTCCATACTACACTATTTTGGGGTGGGTGGGAGTTTCCTCAGCTAGTCATAAATGCTGTTGTGAGTTTTTGTGTAGTGGCACAGCTATCAGGTTTGTAAATTGTTCTTAGGCAAATCCCATTCTTCATGGTGTTTCTTTTCCTGTGTGAATCTGGGGTTTGGTACAGTCACCTGTGAAATCTCACCCAAGATGTTGCTGGGATGAGAAGCTCAGTGAAATAAAGAAGGTCTGACCTCATAGCCAAAGCCAAGAATGTGATCACAGAGTCAGAGAATCACTGAATTGTTTGGGTTGGAGGGGAAATTATAAGCTCATGTAGTTCTAACCCCTAGTTAGGGCTAGAGACACCTTTGAGTCAATCAGGTTGCTCCAAGCCCCATCCCACCTGTCCTTGAACACTTCCAGGGATTGGACAGCCACAGATTTTCTGGGCAGTCTGTACCAATGCCTCATCACCTTTATAATAAAGATTCCTTCCTAAACCTTATATCTAATCTAAATCCACTCTTTTCAGTTTGAAGCCATTTCCCTTTGGTTGGTCATTACCTGCTCCTATAAAGAGTTCCTCTCCAGATTTCCTCTATGATGTGAAGGTTTCTCGCTGCTTACCAAGCCAAGATTGTCCTTGACCTCTCCACATGGGGAATTTGAGGCAGCTGCCTTTCTTCTTTTCTGCTTTACTTTTGTGTGATTTATCTAGATTTATCTCTGTTCACCTGAAAGGTTTCGCATCCTTAGACTGAGTTTTGGGGGCTCACAGCTGTAACAGGACACATTTGTTTGATATCAGGCCTTGGTCATTAGGGATAGAGCTGACTTTGAGGTGTCCTGTGCTGTGCTTTTAGCTTTGTGTCTTTGTGATCAACAACAGCAGCAAATGGGTGTACACAGAACAAAACACCCAGCTACATCCCTCACTCATTTACATTGATCTACAACCAGATTAATTTCACTTTAATGAATGAGCAACTAAGCAAGAGAGTTGGCCTACCACCATCCTTTCTACTAATTAGTATTTTTCTTACCAGTGCCTGCAGAAAAGCCAATCTGTTTTGTATTCTGGGCTGAAAAACACCCTCCGTGGCAATTTTCATCGCCAGCATGTGTGTCATTCCTCTGGGCTTCTGCAGCCTCTTAGAAAAACCTGTTGCAGGGCAAAATAATTTCACCAAGCTTCTGGTGCTCAGCAAGTGTGGGGCACGGAGGGCTGGACATGCTCTCTGCCGTGGGGACTTTCCTGGAATTCCCGCTGGCCCCCATTTGCTCATAGCTGGGTTTTGTGATAGCTGCTTTCCATGCGAAATAGCTCAGCTTTTGTGGCATCCCAGCACAGACCGGCGGGAGTGGCAGCTGTGCTCTGCGGCGAGGGGAGCTCTGCCTTTGTTGCAGGGGTGGGTTCTTGCTCCCAGTTATTCAGAGCCTCAATTAAAGGAGGCAAACTGTGGTTATTAGTTGTGCTCACTGGGGCGGAGCGCAATGAGGTCGGCTCAGTGTGCAAGGGAACCCCCTGGATGGCTCAGGCAGCCCAGGCCTCCCAAAGACCCAGGGGGAAACGGGGAGGGGAAAAGGACAAAGCTTGGGGTGCCGGTGCCAGGCAGGGACACTCGGGCTGAACGTGTCAAAGGCAGCCCTGCTCCCTGCAGGGCCGCGGGCGATGCGTGGGAATGGCGCCGGTGCCAGCAAACCTTGGCAGTGGGGCCTTTGTCCACCGGCGGGATTTGCTGAGCTGATGGATCCCATTTCCATTGCTCCGGAGGAGAAGGTGGCAAGGGGCCAACTGGTCCACACTGGGACTTGTGCAGCGTGTTTTTGAGTTATTAAAAGGTTCTTTTAAGAAATGGATTAGCTTCCTCAGCTCTGATTTTCCATCTTCTGCTTTCCCCTCTCATGTGTGTTCTGCATAAGTTTTATAATGAACTTGCAGACTCGCCGCTTCAGGCTTTTGGCCACTCTAATGGCAATTATACAGAATATGTATAATCTTATCAGAAAGTGCTAATGAAAAGCTTTAATGTGTCTAGCCATTTTCTTGCAGCAGACTTCACTGTTCCTTCCTCCACACAGAAAGTCCCAGCCCAGCATGTGCCTACAGTTCTGCAAGCACAAACTTTGTCCCACAGTTCTCACCTAGAAACAATTTCTTCTTCAGGCTAACACCTAAAATATCCACTCCCAAAGTCAGTACCTCAGCAAGCCAGGTCAGATAAACTTGCACCAGCCTTCATCACATTCACTTACAGCTCAAGTCTCTCCTTAAGAGGGGAGGAGCTGCAAAAGGAAGCTGGGAACTTCCTTAGGATTCCAGTTCCTATCACAACATTAGCTTTTCTTCCAGTTGTCCCTCTGCATGGATAACATAACTGCAAGTCAAACCTTGCTGAATAGGCAACTTTCTCAAGAAGTAAAGCTGAAATGTCATTTTTCCATCTTCCTTGAGGGACAGAATCTGTGATCTAGGCAACATAAGAGCTCTGATTGCTCAGGAGTTGCACAGATGTCTAACTCCTCTGTAGCATGCACCCACACCTTCTCCATTGCCTCTGGATCTTATGGGCAACTGGGAATAACCCTACAGCATTGATTTTCTCTAGTTCTCCCTGATAAAAAACCAAAGCTGGTTGCCCTGTCCTTTACTGGGTGTTTGTGAGCCCTCCTGGCTGTTCTCTCTTTGTGTGCAGAGACACATGGATGTCCCAGCCAACCTCTGGCCTTGCTTTTATTTTGCTTTGTGCCTAATACATTCCCTTATAAAGTCTGGGAAATAGCTATTAAAAATCTCCAAGAATTACTTTTTGAGGCATCAACTCTATAGGTTATAATCTACCTTTCTGCCAATGCAGAAGGGGGGAGGATTACTTAGGAAGATAGGTTGGATATTAGGAAAACATTCTTCACTGAGAGAATGTTTAAGAATTGGATCAGACTTCCCAGGGAAGTGGTGGAGTCACCATCCCTGAAAATTTATTAAAAATGAATGGACTTTGTGATACTGTTTAATGGACATGGTGGTTAAGATGTAGGAGTCAATGATCTTGGAGTTCTTTAACAATCTTAATGATTCAGTGAGTCAGTTCTTCTATAGGACAGGGTTAAAAAACATTAAAGAAGAAGGGTCTGGCTGGTTCTCAGTGCCACTGTGGGTCTTTGGTGCAATGAGAGCATCTTAACTTTAGCAGTGTACAAAGGTGAAACCCCCAAAGTGGCTGTGCTGAAGAGAATTCTAGAGGATCCCCACACCAAGTGATGCAGATTGAGGATGAAGAACTGACTGTGAAATTCCACTTCCCATCTATGCATTCTCAGCTGATGCAGCAATTCCCAGCATATCCTCTGCAAAAGCATCACTTAGGGAGGGAAAAAAAATACAAGAGGAAAGAAATGAATTGGTCTTTGGCCTAAATTTGAAAGGCAGGTTTCAGAGATCCTTGGAAAAAATTAGTGAAAAATTTAGTGTAAATAAAAAAAAAAATTAAAAACCCAAGCCTATTGCATGTGCTTTAAAATGTTTAGTGACCCTGAAAAAACACTTTGTGGGAATCAGTTTTACTGCAGAAAACTTGCTGAAGTGCTTCTGATGCATCTGATACAATACAGCAAATCTCCTTTCCTGAGGCCACAAAAAATTTTCTGAAACCCTTTTCCTTCTCAGGCTGGAGAGGTGCATGCACAATGGGAACAATGCTGAATGTTGTCCTTCAGGACTCATCAGAAGCTCTTGAGTTAATACATTGTACTTCTGCATGCAATTTCATTTTATTTCAGATTGAAACGTCAATTCCAAACCTGTCATTCCTAGCTGACAGCAGGTGAAATTATCCCACTCCCACACCATATACCCCTAGGTGCATGGGCTAGTAGACACTGTGTTTTGGAGGAAAAGAAACCTCTCAGAATTGATTTGGCATCTCTTAATTAAATGCCTGTCATAGGGAAAACACTAATTCATCAAGATCAAAACTTCTGGGCAAAACCAATTTAGATGAGTTTTTGATCATGGAGAAGGATTGGAAAAAATCTTTGAAGCTATTAAAATGCTTTATTTTGAACTTGGGGCTTTTTCAACGTGAAGTTCTGGTTTTGGTTCAAAATATCAATTGCTTAATATGTTTTAAAAAATCAATGCAAGCCATGTTCCCCTTTGGAGAGTCAGTGTGCTCAGCTCCCTGGAGAGGGACAATGACAGGTACCACTGGGCTGACTTTGCAGGTCCTCTGGAAACACAGATCCTCTCACACTGGGATGTGCCTTTTGTGGCTGTGCAGCTGAAAGTTTTACAGCATTAACTCATCCTGGGTTGTCTGTGGGGAAGCTTGGGTTGTGCTGCTGGCAGACTGGCACAACAACAGCACAATTTGATTCCAGGTGTGTGAATAAGACAGCACAGGTGTGTCACACAGTGTGGCAGACCTGTATTAATGCAGAGGGCTTGATAAATGTTTTTTTTTTTTTCCTGGCACAGATAAGCTTTTAGTGGGGATTGAAGATCTCAGTTGTCAGAGGTGGCAGGGCTATAGATGCTGATTGACACCCATGTGCTTTCTCTTGCTTGACTCCTTTCTTTTTTGTGCTCCAGTTTGATTCTTTCCCTTTTCCCTTCTTGCACAGTTGTTTTGTCTGAAATACCTTCTTAGACCTCCTTAAAAATGAGTGGTTGACATTTTTGAGCAGGGAAAACTCAGTAGGGGGGAAGAGAGGGGAACCTGGCATTTGAACTATGTGCACCTGGCTTGAGTAACATAGCCCAGGTTGTGCCTGCTTTTATTTATTGCTCACAAATCCTTATTTTCCAGGCTCCACTTATCACATCCTTTGTTTAGCAGAGTGTGGAGAAGGCAGATGCCCTCAAAACCAATTCTGGTTAAGTTGCTTTTCTTTTGGCTGCTTTTAGGCTTCTGAAGAAAGATTGCTGAAGTACCCATGGGAAGGAAGCACCCAGATCTTATGCAAACCTCCTTAGAAAATTTGGGCCTGGTGGCATGTTTGGAACTGGCAGGTGACTCAAGCTGTTTGGATAAAACTAACGTAGGACTGAAGTTATCTTTCAAAATTTAAGTCAGAAGTGAACCCAGTGCTTTCAACCTGGCTGTTTTTAGGTGCATCTGAAAGCTGAAAAACCCAGATTGCCTCTTAAAGGTCTTTAAATCTGTTAAGACCTTTACTGATATCAGTGGTCTGTTTAAATCCTTTGGAGGTAAAGAAGTGAACACTGGGCTTGCTCCTGCCATCCTTCACTCATTTTGAGTAATTTATTTTTCCTGATGGACTCTGTAGCACCCTGGAAGGCAGAGTTAGAGCTCTGAGAGCCAGCAGCTTGTGGTGGCATCTGATCTTGGACAAGTCCTTTTTCCCACATGATCAATCATCCTCAAGCTGTTTCCATTGATGTCCCCAGGGTTTAACCCCATGAAGATTATCAGATGCATGTCTTCCTCTTAAAGGATCTCTTCTAAAGATCTGTACCACCACAGAAGTGCTCCATTGTTTTCTCTGGCTGGTCTTGGGGCTGGTACATGCCTGCCTCTACCTTCTGCCTTGGTGTGGCCCTGCCCAGGAAAGGCCAGAATCAACAGGATGAGGACAGCAACCAGGCAAACTTCTGAGTTTGCTGAGGTGCATCCATAAAATAGCATCCTTCAGCCAGGATATGATTTAAACCTGGTTTCTTCTAAGAGGAAACTAAAGTCACTTACTTTTTTTAAACCCTCTCCATTTTGCAAAGATGATGTTACAATTCTTTACAAAATAAAATCAAACTCTTAGCCAGCTGAGTCATGTCTTGTATTTATACAGAAATTTCTTTGCTTTCCTCTTATGATATATTTATACTGCTGCTGGTCAGAGTCCCAAAGCCACAGTTACAGTAACCCCCAGAATTACCCACATGGAAGAAGATACTGTTCAATTTGCAGTTGTATAATTACATCAGAAGAGTAATGGCAGTCAGAGTCCCTCTTAAACTCATGCTTGAGCTATATTTCTCTCTTGGAACTTATTTGAAACAGCTAGTGTGTATTTATTGATCAGCTGAAAAGCCATGAGCTTTGAACAAGTTGCTTCTAATTAATTCACTTTTAGAACTACTGTGAGGGAGCAGAATGCTTTACTTGGATTTCTTGTTATTATTCTGGACAAGTAATTGCTTTTATAGGAATTTAACAAATAAAACAACATTTGTGGTCTGCCCAGGATTTGTTTTGTTTTTTTTTAATCAATTATAAACTGTGACTTGACATCTCAGCTTTCTGGCAGTGCTCAGAGGAGAGGACTCCACGCTCTTGTCTCCGTGTAGTGGCACATGGGAGGATAATGGACAGACTGTCTTGTCCCTCCAGCCAGCAGTGGGAACTGATGGCTTCAGCAGATCTGTAGCTGCACAGCTCCATTGGGCTCATCTGGGGAATGTGCCTTTGGTGAATGCCCAGTGCAAGTGAGATTGATGGGGTTTTATAGCAGAAATACTGTATTGTTCCTATTCAGTGAGAACCAACCTACCAGAGCTTCGCACCAAGTTTCTTTTTAATCATCCCAGTCATTTCAATTACAGGACTAACACAGAATTGCTACTTAAAAACCAAATAAAAACCCCCACCTCTCATATGTTGATAACATTTTATAACGTTTGAGTCCATTCTAAAATCAGCCATTGCTGTAAGAGATTTTGCATTTTTGTTACTGCTGCTACCAGCTCCCTGTTGTGAAATTTGCTGTTGGCAGAATTTTGCTTCCATATTACTTGTTTAATAGCACAGGAAAAAAAAAAATAAGAGAGACCTGCTTGTGTTTGTGAAATGCTTCTCCTGTTTCTACAACCAGCATTTGCATGTGTGGTACTGATCTTTGTAAGTTTTTAAAGGAGTGTAAAGCACAGATGTTTTACCTTGGGTTTTCTTACACATCATAGAAATCTCATTGTTCATTACACAGGTGGATATTGGAATTGATCCATGTCCAATGGTGCAAAATCCAAGAATATAAAAACTTTTTTTTCTAAACCTTAATGAGTGAGAATGGGAGAGAGACTGATGGAATTTTTTTATGCTTGGCAGTTCTGTGGCTGTGAGGTGCTGGGCAGGTGGGACAATCTACCTGGAGTGCTTTCTGTTCCATCCACAGACTGCTCATTCCCACCTGTACCCCTAGAGAGGCCCTGTGTGCTGATCTCTGATTTCTGCACTCTCAGGATCCTCACCTGGGCAGGTGGGGAGGCTTGGTCTCCCCACAGCCAGGTGAGCTGTACCTTTGATTTGTGCTCTTCATCTGGGACACAAGGCCAAGCAGGAAACGCTTTTAGCCTCGCAGCACCTTCTTCTCTCCAGCCTCTGAGGCACAGGCAGCAAACACCTAAAATTGTGCCAAAGAGCCCAGCAGCTGCATCAGGAGTGACATCTGTGCCAACAGAGCTGGGGAAGGGCTTGCTGCTGTGGCTGCTGGCTCCTGGAGGGCGTGCTCCCGTTCAACTCCATACTGCCATCCTGTTAAATGTTTTACAGGTCATTAGCATGAAGACATTCTCATGGCAATTCATCTGCTAAGGCAACGGTTGGCCTCTCAGGAGAAACCCTGTGGCTCACTCCAGTCAAGGGCACTTAGCATGGTGAAGCTTCACCT
The DNA here is from genome assembly GCA_003676055.1 of Chloebia gouldiae. NCBI lineage: Eukaryota > Metazoa > Chordata > Aves > Passeriformes > Passeridae > Chloebia > Chloebia gouldiae. The sequence continues at coordinate 64,083,490 of QUSF01000001.1, read as the reverse complement.
CTTTCCCAAAATGAGAGAAGGAGGTGGACTCGTGCCCCAGAGCACAGCTCCTGGCCTGGATGGAGAGCAGCTGCTAATTGCTTTCCTCAAAACCTTGTGCTGTTTGCAGACAAGCTCCTTGGCACACAGTCTCTGTGTTTGTTTAGGGACAGACACAAGCAAATTAGCCTGGAAGTGCCAAGGCCTGATGCTATTTTCATAGTTCCCAGAGTGCCACTTATTCCCTGTGGGAGCATGTGCAAATTAATTCTGTATGCTGCTCACTTAAACGATGCTAATTGCATCAGTCCTCTTGACAATATACTCCTGCTACCAGTCACAGTATGAGTTTTCTAGCATTTGTGTGGGTGCGTTAGAGAGGGAGAGGTTCTCTGAGCATCCTGCAGTGCAGGTGTCCTTTGGAAAGAGGAGTCCTCACTCCTCTTTGTGATTTGGGAGCTTCTCTAGAAAGTTTTAAAGGGCATCTGAAGCTGAGCTTAGGGTTGGATTATGGGGTCAGCCTCGAGATGGGGCTGATGGGTTGTAAAGGATTCCCTGTGCTGGTGGAGGTGTGGAGGTGTCACTTCTTGTGTGCTATTGGGATGGGAGCTACCTTTAGTAGCATTGTCTCTTTTGGAATCAAGATCCAGAGCATAGGACAGAAAGAAAGCAAAAATAAAAAGGACAATTGATAGTAACAAAAGAAGAGAGAGATGCTTAGATCCAGGGTGAGAAGATGGTATAAATGCAGAGTGCAGCCTGCCACATTGTGGGGAAAACAGCATTTGTCACATCTCTGTGATGTGAAGCTCCAGCGTAAGTGAGGCAGGACAGGAAAAAAATGTAGAAGAAGAATTTAACTTTTTTATTAAATTTACTTTATTACCTTCAAAAGGACTTCAGGTCCTTTGCAAATGCCAGAACTCCCTGCATTCCTGCTGTCCCTATTTAAATAGGATACAGTACTTCTTTGCAGTGCATGCAGCCCCCTTCCCACTTTCCCATTTCCACTGAATGCATTTAAGCATTGGTGGCTTGGGACCATAAAATCAATTAGCATTGTTGCTTTTATCTGTATTAGAGAATTCTTAGCAAAGGTTGATTTTTTATGGGCTATATCTAAACTAGTAACTGTAAATGTGGCCAGAAGCATTCCAGGGAAGTGGAATACACTCCTCTGCCCTGGGGTCTGGCATGTTTTGCCTCAGACAAGCTGACACTCCACTGGAACATTTCTGGGGCCCAGATGTGTACTTCCAACATGCCAGGGAGTGTTCCTGGTCAGCAGCCCTCTCATTTTGGAGGCTAAGTCCATTTGCTAGCATAGATATGGGCTTGAACATGCCTTGGCCTCAGTGCCCAGGAATGCACCCAACCATGCTTGTTTTAATTGGATGGATGTAACTCTGGTGCCGTTGATAGATGTCTAATTTGGGAACTGTGTTTTCCTAGAGTTCCCCTAGAAACAATAAGAAGAAAGTGGCTATTTCAGGGCTACATCAGGGCACCTAAATTGGGTTTGTGCTCTGAATTGCTCTTTGAAGGAGCCCTGTTTCTCCATTCCATAGAAAGAGCCTTTCAAAGAAGAGTATCCTCTTGCCTGGGACCTTAAATGAGTGTTGCATGGGATCTCTCTGGGGTATAATGCCCTGCAGTAATTTTACTTACTCTCTGTGTGGAACACACCCTCTGCTGAGCAGTGCCAGCACTGAATGGATGGTCACACAGAAATTCAATTTTCTGGCTAGTGTGCTGGAAGAGGGGAGGGAGCCCTGTGGACACAGATCCCCAGAGTCCCACTGAAGTCAGGAACTTTCTCAGCAGGCAGGGGAGCCTGAGCAGTTCAGCTGGGCACTGGGCATTTTCAGAGTAATGTTTTAGTGGAAAAATGTGTCAGATTTATGAGGAGTACAGTGGGCTGTGGCTGTGTTTTCTCTACCTGAAAGTTGTGCTGTGGTGAGGGTTTGCTATTCCCTTTTCATTTCACCATGAACATTTATCAACTCTACAAGGGAGCTGGAGAGGGGTTTTTTGGCAAGGGTTTGTAGTGACAGAAAAAGGGTAATGGTTTTAAATTGGAAGAATGCAGGTTTATACTAGATATCATGAAGAAATTATTCACAGTGAAGGTGGTGAGGTACTGGAACATATTATCTAGAGAAGCTGTGGATGCTGGATCCCTGGAAATGTTCAAGGTCAGGCTGGATGGGGCCCTGTGAAACCTGGTCTAGTGAAAGGTGTCCTTGCCCATGGCAGAGGGACTGGAAACAGAGGATCTTTAAGAGGATCAGAAGGATCTTTAAGGTCCCTTCCAGCTCAAAGCACTCCACAATGCTCTGATTCTACCACTGTAGTGACAGAGAGCCTTTGTGTGAGAGCAAATATGGAAACCTCATCCAGCATCAATGTAGGCATTATTGGAAGGAAAAAAGACTGAATCAACCTTGGCTTCAGCAGCCACAAACAAGTGATTTTCCTGGCACTGATGGACTTCAGACTCCAGGGTGTGAAGATTCAGTGTGATTTCAGAAAGGAAAGGAGAGTTCACAAGACATTAAACTGCAAGGTGTAGTCATATAATCGCTGTGATGCTCTGTCGTACCTACACCTTGCTACAAATTATAATGTTAGTACAGACACTATTACAGTATCATTACACTGTCACGGCTGCCTGCCACTGTAGCTGAGAAGAATGCCACGTTTTTCCTTATAAATTTGTTTCCATGGTGGGTGTCACTTTATGGATTGGGTTATTTGCAGGGAAAGAATATCTGACAACAAACATTTGCCAAAAAAATATTCAGTTAATATGGGCAGAGAGTGGAGGCATTCTTTCAAACAAAGCATTTTTAAAAGAGTGAGCGGGGGAAAAAACCCTTAAATTTGGAGGCTATAAAATGGTCTATGTGCAATGTTTTATAAAAGAAAAGCAAAGAACAAATAAAGGTAGTACTATATATAGGAGTCATCAACTGACTGCAGGGAATTAGAAGTGCTGGAGGAACTGCTGCACAGAGAACCGCCTGCGTAATTAAAGAACAGAGCTAATGGGCTCTGGGAAAACTCCTCTGACAAACTACTTTCATGAAATATTCTTGACTTTAAGAAAAAATTTTCTCACCAGGACCCTTCCCCTTTAAGTGCAATCTTCAATGGGAAAATTATTTAAAGATAGAAAAAATTTGCAATACTATCTACGTAAGAATGTGAAACCCACCCACCCCTTAACCCAAATTCCTCTTTCTTACCAGGCTGTCTGCCTGTAAAGTTTTTCTGCCTGTAAAGTTTTGGGAGACAACTTTTAGGGAAGTCTGCATTTTCCCTGCATTGCCTTATTCATGGACAAGATGATGAGAGGCTAAACTTCAATGTCAGGGGATGGGACAACTCAAATATTTGGATTGGGAGTACCACACCTTTTGAGAGAAACTAGAGAATTTTTCTTGTGGGAATAATGATGAAGATTCAGAGTGTCTGAATCTTTGCCAATGCACTGTGTGCTGCTGAGATTCTGGAATCCTGAAATTCTTAGGATTTTTCTGTTTTCTGGAAAGGGAAAAAAAAAAGAAACATTATAATAAATAATGTTTGCTTTAACCTTCTTGTGTTTCCATTCTCACCTCTCTACTTTATTCTTGTGGAACTTGACAGCTACACATGTTCAGCATTCATTATACACCAGTCCCCAGAGGAGCCCTTGGCAGCTGAGGGCTTGCTTACCCTTGAAAGAATTAAAATGAAAAGTAAGAAACTGTTTCGAGTCCTGTGGACACAAGGATGGAAAGCTGGCAATGGGGATTTGTGTTTGTCACTTTACAGGGAAGGTTTCTCTATAGAGAGCCCTAAGGGGTGGCAGAATCACACCATTCCTGGCCAGGAATTGTTATAACAGATAAAATACTGCCATTTCCTTTCCCTCTCTGCCTCTCTCTTTAGGAATTTCTTCCCTTCCCTTCCCTTCCCTTCCCTTCCCTTCCCTTCCCTTCCCT
>QUSF01000001.1:64010855-64079512 GCA_003676055.1 Chloebia gouldiae | reverse complement strand
CTTCCCTTCCCTTCCCTTCCCTTCCCTTCCCTTCCCTTCCCTTCCCTCCACCCACGTGTTTTTGTCTCCATTCCTTTCTGATTCTCTTTTATTTCCCCTTTGTTTTCTATCCCATTTCCTTGAGCTTCTTTTGAAATGGCTTGGAGGCAAAGAGACTCAAAACAATCAGATCACACTTCCAAACTTGCAGCCCAATTGCTACATTTTAATTGCAATAGGTTATTTAATGTTATTTTAGTGTTAGTGAATGTTCCTGAGCCAACATATTCTTCTGACACATCTCTTTACAGAACATGTACTCTGTAGGACATATTGTCTCTTGCATTTAAAATATTTGAGGGCTTTGGGATTTTTTTTCATAGGGAAGATTCTTAAAAAAAATGATGTTTGGAAGCGAGGCTTAAGTTCCTCCTTATCAAACAGACCTCAGTGTGATTTGCTTACAGAAAAGGGCGTACCTGCAGTTAAATTACTTTCAGAAAATCTTCCTTCCACAAGAAGCTCTTGCAAACCAGGGACACGGGGGGTTCCTGGGCTGCCAGGGCACCGGGACAGCTCCTGCCCAGCCTCTCCCCCTCTGCAGCCCAAGTCCCCCCGGGCAGGGCTGCTCTCAGCCCCTTCATTCCCCAGCCTGGATGGACACCAGGAGCTGCCCCAGCCCAAGTGCAGCACCAGCACCTGGCCTTGTTAAACCTGATGAGAATTCCATGAGCCACTTCTGGAGCTTGTCCAGGTCCCTCTGGGTGGTCCCATCCTCCAGGTGTGCCAAGAGCATCACTCAGCTCGGTGTCATCTGCAAATTTACATACACAGAGCTTCCTACTCCCTCTAATGATGGGCCTTTGAAATGATGATAATGTAAGGCTATTAGAAGTTGAAAAAATGGTCCATATATATAGGTATAGAGCAATTTCCCTGATCTCACTCACAAAAAAGTAATATTTGATATTGAAGCGAGTGAATAAAGTATTACAGAGAAGGAATTATTATGTATCCCTATTCAAGAATTATAATTTTGTGAGAAAGAGGTCATTACTAACAAAACTAATTTTCTTCTGCAGAGTTACAATTTGGTTGATATGGTAACTACCTTGATAAAATACATTTGTTCTTTAATAAAGTACATTTTTTTTAGGCATGGTTACTGTGTATTGAGTTGCATTTGCATTAAAAAGTAGCACTCTACAATGGATTAAAAACTGACTGATCTCATGTAGCAGGTGTCAGTGGAAAGTCATCATTCCTGGTGCAACTGTAAAGGGATTTTTAGCACTTCTGGTGCTATTAAAAGTTTCCATGAACCTCATGGATATAGATGCAAACTCTGTTGATAAAAATTTTGGATAAAGCAAATGATTGACAGATTATTATATAAGGTTGCAGACAAGAAAGAAGATTTGAACAATACATATTTAAAGGCAACTGCAAGCCGAGGATGTAAAAAGGAGCAGGGTCTGAAAGCTCAGGTCAGTCAGCTGTACTTTCTCTTCTGTAAATCTGTAAACATTTATGAATTAGCAGAGCCTCAGCTGCAGTGCAGATTTTTTTTCTGTCTCTGCCATTTTCAGTGGGTGCTCATTGCTGCAAATCCTCTGACCATCACAAGTGTTTTCTCAGAGTTTTGCCTGGCAGCAGCAGAAAAAATGTGTGTGAATGCTCTTTGAGACTAGAACGTTCACCTGTGTCAGGGGTTTCCTAGAAAGGCTCCAACAGAAGGAGGGCAGCTTTTGTCCTGCCTTCCCAACAGTGCAGCCCTGGGTGTGGCAATGAGCCCTGGTGGCTTCTTGGGACTGATGAATGGGCTGGATGAGATGGGGAAAATACCAACCTCATTCAAGCCTCTGTGAATTATTTTGTGGCTGGAAAGTCACTGGAAGGTGAGCATTGCAATAAACTTCTTTCCCTTGCCAGCCATTTATGCTCCTTCCTTAGATGCAGGCAGGAGGGGAGGAGTCAGAAGAAACACAAACATTTGTAAAATACAGGCAAAAGTGAGGTTACAGTTCTTTAAGAGGTAATAAAAGACTGTTGCTAGCACTATCTGCCCACGTGAAAGGTCCCTTCCACACTTTTTGAAAGCCCCTTTTAAATTGTGGAAGATGCTATCAGGTTTTTCTGGAAGGCCTTTCCCTTCTCCATGCTGAACAACCCAAGCTCTCTCAGCCTGTTTTCACAGGAGAGGTGCTTCTGGCCTCAGATCATCTTTATGGCCCTCTAATAAGTCCAGTGTGATACATATAATGATATCTATTTATTATTTTTGTTGTTACTATTTTTATTGTTGTTTTGTTATTGTTATAAATTTAACATGTACAGACCCAATATCTCCACCAGTTATTCTCATTAAACTGATCCCTTGAGCTACCTGTCCCCTTTGTTTACTAGTGTGCAGTAACCTATTGATCTGGGAAAAGAAAGCATAAATAAAAGTGATTTCAAAGATTTGGCAGGACAGGGGTGGATACCTAGACAGTTGTCTGTGGAAATGCATTTATCTGCAATTGTGTTGACACTAATTGGGAGCATGAGAAATGGCTGACAAAGACTGGGTACTTTAATGACTTTTTAAAATCTGTGTGTAGGGGTGGATACTCTGCAAAGTTTTAGTAATTTAACTCCAACTTCATGAACAAAGTCAGGGAGGTTTTCCAGAGTAGGAGCTGTCCTTTCTGAAAAGTTTGGGCAACACCCCAATGTCAGCTGGCCTTTCAGAAGTTCATTTCCTGCCAAGCTGAGAGTGGAAGCACATTCTGTATTTTCTCAAGTTTTTTTTTGTGACTTTCATGCAGATTTAAACACAGGAGAAAGACACAAACCCAGAGTGTTGTCCCAGCTGATGGAAAAGCTCAGTTCATCTATTCTGTCTTCCTGTCTGGTCAGGCAGAAAAAAGTGGCTCAAAAGCAGACATGGTGTCCTGGGTCTCTTGTCCATCATGAAGTTAGGCTATAGGGGAGAGGAAGGGCATTTAGGATGGGCAGAACCTGGGAAGGAATTACTGCTGAGGTGCCACGTGCAAGTTCTGAACAAAACCCAGAAGATCAGCCTTTGTTAGTTCTGCAGCTTCCAAAATGATGTGTTACCTTGGGGTAATTTTGTGCTGGTTCTTTTGCTTTTCAGATGTCCTGTGTCCAAATGTCCACGTGGAAGGAGACCGGTTCAAACACACCAATGGGGGCACTGATGAGATCCCAGGTAAACAGACACACTTTTCTGCTGTCCCTCTGGGAACTGAAATAACATTACTGCACATTTCTTGTGTGGTGCTTTGATTCATTACACCTTTCCTGGATGGAAGTTTCTTATTCCAACACATGTTCAGTGGTGAAGAAGTATATTAGAAACTGTGGGGCTCCAAATGAGTTATCTGCTGAGAGCCAACACCATATTAATCATAAACTTCCTTTTGATATGGCATCAAATTAAAAAGCCAGTGGAGCTTAGTGGAGTGCAATAAGTCCTGGAGATCACTTTTTCTCACTGCTGCACATTTAGTGAGTTTTAATGTCCATTTATTTGATCTGTGATTGTTGTGGAAATCCAAGCAGAGTTGTAATTACCACTGGAGAAAGGTTTATGTGTGCATTTATATAAATAAAAGATTTTCTGAAGCACTGGTGAGAGATCAAGGGGAAATACAGTCTGGTGATAGCTCTGCTTTTCTGTGAGGTCTGATATATCTTTTCAGCAAGTTAAAGGACTTAATGCTAGATATTTGCATGGGCTGTGCCTCTTTTCTAGCCTCCCAAGACTGCTTGAGCTGTTGGCAGGGAAAGATGCCCACCAAGGTTGCATTGGGAATATTGTGACTGACCCAAGGACATATGTCACTGCACTGGGAGGCTGAAGGTTCTTCTGCAGCTTGATTATGAGTAGAAATGCTCCATGTTTGACAGCTTGGCTACTCACTTGGAATTTTTTCATTGGAGGATTTTCATTGCCTGCACAAAATACCAGCCCCAACTGTGCTGTCTGTGGACAGCTTATTTTGGCTGCAGTCTGATTGCATCTGAGCCTGTGATAATGTGTGGTGGTAACACCTTATGTGATCATTAGACCCAAGCAGATTATCCCTAAACACCTATTTTGAACTGCTGTCTGTTGCTGGGTCTTACATTAACCTGTCCTGAAAGTCCTCCTGTCTCTGGACTGGGCAAACTTTAGAGCAGTTCAGCCCTCCTGATTCTGAATGAACCTGTCTGCAGTGGAAGCTGCTGCTCAGAATGAGCAGGAGGAGCGAGTCCCTTCTCAGATGATCACCTTCTATGTGATTCTTTACAGAAGGATGGAGCTACAAGTGGATTCCTATTTCCAGTTCATGTTTATCTGAATTTTGATTCAAGTGCTAACTAGTAGACCCTATGCTTTTATTTGACTTCTAAAATGTATCTTTTATTGAGCAATGTGCCTGACAGGAATCCCAATTCAGATCTGGCACCAAAGTTTTTACGTGTACATGCCTATATGCAGTAATATTTACATACGTGTGTATGTATGTGTATATATATATATATATACACACACATATATATATAGACTCTTGGGTTCTTCTGTAATATTTTTGAGGTATTTTTTTCCTTTTATCTTCAAGTCCTTCCCTCCTAGGAGAGAAGTCAATTTTCAGAATGTTAATATAAAAAATGACTTTGTTTTCTTAGATCTGTGTGTTAGTTCATGTTGGAAGGGTCCTATGGAAATCATCTAGTCCAAACTCCCACTCAAAATAGGGTCTCCTTCAAAATTTGGCCAATTTTAAAATTATATCAGGTGTCTCAGGACCTTGTATAATTGAGTTTTCAGTTTCTCTAAAGATGGACACTTCACAGATCCTCTGGGCACTCTTTTAGTTTGGTCAGTATCACAGTGATTTTTTTTTTGTTTAGCCACTATGTTTGGGAATTCCATAAGCAGAAATTAATTTTTTGCAACATCTGATCGGGCTGATAATTCAGGGCTGTCATTTATTTGGCCCAAGGGATATCTGTTCACTGTAAATGTTTACTGTTGCATTCAGTGTCTTAACAACAGATTAGTTACAGCATCTAATTAATTAAATTTCATTTCAGTGCTATATCTTGCACAATATTGTTTATAGATTGACACAAAGCGCAGTCTCACAGAGTAGAAGTTGCTGTAAATTTCATTTTGGGGACAGGGGAAAGAATATTTAAAATCTTCTTAGATTTAATACCTTTTCCTTTCTCAGAGAGGGACAAGACCTCAGAACTGAGGGTCTGAGTGCCAAAAATCTTTCTGCTGATTTTTTTTCTTATATTTTTGTTGGGTGAAATGCAGCAGCAGAATGCACAGACAATTGTGTCACACAAGGCATCACCAGTTCCAGCCCTTTCTTGTCTACCCTACCTGCATACAAGTTATGTCATGACATGCTAGGTTTAGTTCTCTGTTTGCATTTAGGTGGATGAATTGAGTCACTCTGTATCAGCAGAAGTAAAAATAGAAGCTAAAACATAAAATGAGCTATAAAAGGAAGAGCTCTGTGAGATAAAGGGAAACAGTGGTGTGGGTGAGGTGGAAGATTCATGGTTAAGATTCAGTTAAGTCAGAGGCTGAGAACAGGAGTGAGGGTGGCTCCTTGCAGAATCAAATAGCTACATCAAAAAAACCCCATTGTGATCTGAAGGAGAGCCAATGCTCTAAACTGGTATTTTCCTTTTAAAAGACAGATGATTTCTTTTCTTTAGACAAACAGCACTAAGTAAATCTCATCTATCTGCTTTTGTTGAGTACTGCATTGAAAGTCACTGCTAAAGTGAAAAAAGGTAGAGATAAGTAAATGTAAAATGAGGTAGAAACTGCCTGGCAGGGAGAATAATGAAGTTTATAGAAAAGGGAAGAATTAGTTAGAGTGTGTGCAGTGATGAAGTCTTTCAGGGTCTAGTTTTAGGTCTAATCTCCCCTGTGAGTTTCCACTCTATGGATCAGGATCAATGGCTCCAAAACTCAGAGATTTTTTTCCAATTAACCTGGTCAGTTTAAAAGGCCTGTTTTGGTAGGTATGAATGAATATCAGGACTATAAACTCCTCCTGTGGGAACTGATGGGGTCTTAGTCAGCAAATGTTTGTACATCACAGCAGAGCTGGGGAAAATGCAAAGGTTGTTACTGGACAAGGTAGGGAAGGGAATAAATCCTGAGACTGGACAGGGCTTTTGGTTACTGCTCATCTAGAAAAGTTTGCTCAGACCTCCTTGGTTCAGAAAAGATGGATTCAGCCTTGAGGAGCTCTTAGTGTGTTCAGGAGCCAGAGAGAGGCAATTAAAATCCTGGGTTTGGTTAATCTTGCAGTGTGCAGGTGGAAAGGGGAGATAATATTGCTCTCTGCTAATAAATCAGAACAGCAGGAGGGAGATAGGGGAACCACTCAAGCTGAAGGACAAAGGCAGCAATAGGAAATAACTATCAGCTGTTTAAGACATATATTCAAGACATCAGAAGAAAGCTTGAATCTGTCAGAGATATGAAGCACTGGGACAAGAGGTGAAGCAGTGCTAATGGAGACAAAGAAACAGTGATGGATAGTCCTGAGTCCTCTCAGAGCAGAGGTTTGTACTCTCTGACCCTCTGGTCTCAAAGCATTTAAATAAGAAATCTCCAGCTGTAGCATTCAGGAAGGGTTGCATGAGCAAGAATGTATAGGCAGCTTTACTGCTGAGAAAATTTTGTCAATGAAGTGAAGGAGCATCTGCTTAACAGTACATAACATGTGAATTCAGACTATAACACTAAATATGTTGCTGAATGCATTAGAAATAAACAGGGAATTTGAAAGAAAGCAAGGAATCTACTTAGAATATCACTTTATCTTCCAGGAAGTCTGCTATTTTAAACTAATGCTTAATAATGGTTTAAACAAAATCCTTAGAGCATTCTTGTGGCCACTATGTTTCAAATGGGTTTTTTGGAAGAGAAATAAAGACAAAAGAGGGTTTAACTCATCTGCCCTAGAATGCTCAATAACACCCCCTCCCCCCCTTATTGTATTAATACCTCTTATTATGCTGAATTTTCATTTTCATTCCATCAGCATTTAAGAAAGGGTCATGACCAAACGGGAAAACACAATGATAATATTTTGCAACCTGCAGATGTGACCTTTGTGTATTTTTAGGAGCCATAATATTGCATCAAAGCTACACATGTATGTTATTTAAAATGAATTATACTTGAGGTTTTAAGACTTCACATTTGAATTATTTGTATTTTAGACTAGACCTGCGGGATATGGTATTTGGTTGCAGAAATCTGGATGATCCCTAGAATTAAGAATGAGCTGAGCTCTTGTCCTGAACATTACCAAAGGAGATAATACTCCTCGACAGATACTGGCTGCTGCTTTCAGGGGACTCTGCCATGGAAGAAAAGAAGGGCCTGAAGTGATTTCCACAGAGTGCTAAGAAAAATAAACCCTGGGGAAGGACAATTCCAGCCAGCACATGGCATCAAACATGCCACACTGGATGGTGTTAATGGGGCAAGGCAGGAACATGAAAGCCCTGACTTTAACTCCTAAGTAAGCACACAGGCTGTGTGTGTGAACAGCAGCAGAAATTGCATTATGGGTTGTACCACAGGCTGACCTCAGCCTCCAACTCTCTTCCCTGTCTCCAAAACCTCCATGTGAAAATGACCAAAATTCCAAAACATTTATGACCTGTTTTTCTGTGACTCTATAAAGGGTGTTTGGGCATTTTGTGAGGAAGGCACTGGTTGTAAAACTAATCCCCTACAATTACAGACTGCAGTGGCTGTGTTTAGCTGTCCGTGTGTCTCCAGTTCCTGTGGTTTGCAGCACAGGGTTCACATTCCAGAGATGCCAGTGACTCTCCAGCTAATTACAATATCCCTGGGACTATTTATATTTGTCCACTAAAGCACGTGGTAGTGTGAGAAAACTGAAGCATCCAGGCTGCTGGACCTGCAGGACAAGCACATTTGACCAATGTCCTCCTGGGGAAAAAAGTGTATTTGTGGTGCCTGTGTGACAAAGATTGTACCCTCCCTTTGCACTTGGCAGTCTCCTTGGGCAGCCCCCAAGGTGCCAGTGAATAGTCCATGAAGAGCTGCAGAGATTTGTGAGGGATCACTGCCTTGGGACAGAGGATGCAGAGGCTGCCCGTGTGCAGTGCTGGTGGAGCTGGCTCTCGGTGCAGACACCACCACTGTCCTCTCCATCCTCGGGGTTATGCACACACAGGCAGGACTGGAAGCAGCTGTGTGAGACATTTGTGAGAGATGGGGCAGAAGGATGAAGCTTTGCTGTGCCATGGCACAGTCACTTTGCACTCGTGTTTTTCAGTGACCCATCACTGGGCTGTGCTAATGGGATAGGGCTCAGGGCTTCTTCCTCCTCCCTCCACATTTTCTCTAGGAAGTCCCCCAGAAAATGTGAAACTGGTCTGAGCTGAATTTGAAACTGAGTTCCTGACTTATAGACATCTGGCAATATTGGATGTAACTCCTGAGAAGCAAATAGGGAAAGGAACAGCTGACCTGTAACTGTAGTCACAGGAGTGTCTCATGCCAGGTAACAAGTGCCCAGAGGAAATGGCCTCAAGCTGTTCCAGGGGAAGTTTTGTTTGGATATTAGGGAAAATATCTTCACTGATAGGAGGATCAAGCATTGGAACAGGCTGATCAGGGAACTGGTGGAATCATCACCCCTGGAAGGATTCTAAAGGCATGCAGATGTGACATGTGGGGACATGGCTTAGTGATGGACCTGGCAGTGTTAGGTTAATGGTTGGACTCAATATTAGAGATCTTCTCAACCTTAATAATTCTGTGATTCTACCATTCTACTGTGCAATAGTTAATCTCAACTATAGCCTAGATCACTGCATTTAAAAGGTCTTTGAAGTTTTTTCAGAGCCTGACAAATGGTTCACTTGTGTTCAAAGGCATTTTAATATCCAGTAACTCTAAAAAACCACAACAGGTAAGCAGGACAATAATTACCAATAAATCATTTGTGGTTCTAAGCATAGCCACTGCAGTCCTGTGGGCTGGCTGTAAACTGTGCATGCCCAGTGTCCAGACCCACCAGTTATCCAGCATGGGAACCTTGGTTTCTCTAGGGTTTGTGTGCCAAGGAATTTCCCTTCTACAGGAAACTGAAGAATTGGTGAGTGAAAAATGCACAGTCACCCCAACAGGGAATGGGGAGTCACCAAAGTGTGCATTAGGATTAGGAGCCTGGAAATACTGGAGCATCCTCTAAAGTGTGCACAGCCAGGGTGACACCAACAGAGCTGGGGTGAATTCTTTCAATTAGAAAAAATCATGTTTTAAATTAATCTTTTTTTCTTAATATGGTCAGAGATGTAGCTGTTACATAAGGCCGTGGATCTCAGTGGATTCCTGACATTGTGAATCATCTGACAATATCAGGTTTGGAGCAGGTAGCCTGTCTGAGCTTCTCAAAAATGTTAGGAAATATGGAAAAGGAAGGCTGAATTTACTTTAAAATGTGCTTCTACAGGAAGTAAACTGATAACAGCAGAGCAGTCCCTGTGAAAACCTTTCTCTGGTCTGAGTCCCAGCAGTGACAAATTCTGACATCTGCGTTCACAAAGAAGGTTTAGCAAGAGTTAATCATGCACATGAAAGTGATTCTTTGACTGGTAGTATTTGCTTTCTCCCAGAAGTTAAACAATCTAGGTAGTTTTCTTATTCTACAGTGCATTTGAGATTGATGAAAAGGAAATAAATTCGATTCTGACTGTTTATAGCCCAAGAAGCAACTAATCCTTTGCCTATAAAAAGACCAATAGGTTGTCTAACTGTGATATACTTTTAGATATTTTCAGTCCTAATATTTTAGATTAATTCTCCTTCAGAAATCATCCCATGGATTTTTCATCAGTGCAAGCTTTCGGGTTGTTGTGGACACATAAGGGGAAGAAGGGATATATAGAATCTGAAAAAAATATTCCTAATTGTTGGGGTTAAAATAGTCTCACTGACTAAAAATACTAAAAATAAAAAGTAATTGCTTATACTGAGGTCCTCCCTTCCCCACTGCTATGCCAAGGGATTATTTGCCATATGTGCCATTTTATGGTTTTCTGGAGGAACACAGAGCACCTTGACACCTGAGGAACTCAAAAGAGGCTTTCAAAATAGAGGAACTAATTAAAACCAGAATCTAATTCAAATAGTCTCAGGTAATTCAGCTGGTACAAGCCTATCTGGCACACAAAGGACATCAAAGGAGTAATGAACCCCTGTTTAATCTTGTAAATCACTGGAGCAGGAAGGAGCTGAAAGAGGGCCTGTGGCACCAAGCCGAGCATCCATTACTGAGAAAATGGAGATGACTTCAACACAAGAAAAGCCTTCAGCAATGAGCCAAAGAGTTCAGTGTCAAAACCAGCTTTCAGTGTTGTTCAATATGCCACTTGCAACTGTTTGAAAACTGAAGAGGCAGAAGGGTAAGAGAGAAGCAAGGGACAGATGTAGATAAACAGAACAATGAACCACATAAAGTGGTGTGTTATTAACATGGGATCAGGTGTTGAAAGGTGCTGCCTCAGAGGGAGCTGCTGTATACATGAATTTATTCCCTGTTTTTACAGCATGCTGAGGGTTAGATTACAACAACCTTTACACAAGGTGAGGTGGCTAGGATTGTGTATTCACTTACTTGCTTCTTTTTTTTAATTCTCTCTCCTATCTTTGGCATAATTTTCTTACTGTTTTATACTTGTTTTATCTTTCCTGAAGGGTTATCTTTTCTTTCTTGTGTAAAGATACCAAGTGCTGTATTTTTCCCCTCTGTTTTGGCTGAAACGTTAGACTGCTGTTTTTGAAAGAGTGGCCCCATATTTCAGTTCAGCTACTACCTGTTCACCTGCCTCACTGCCTCTGGAAGATTTCTCCTTTTTGAAGTATAGCTCCATTGTATACTTCAAGTAACGTTTCTGCTCCTCATAATCCCAAATGTGGATTGGTGCTTGAGCTGACATCAAACTCTTTTTTGTGGTCTGCATGGGACTCTTGTGTCTTGCTCCTTTCCTGGGGCCAAGGAAAAGTAGAAATTGTGTATTCCAGTTCTGTGAAGGAGAGTAAGCAAACCAGGAACAGTAAACCAACAGCCTGAGTGGTGGCATCATGTACCAGGGGTAAATCTGGTATATAAATTTTATAAAACTGAAACCATCTCACCTTATTGAGTATGACCTGGAAGGTACTAGTCTTGCTGGAAGATACTTCTTTCATGCTGGGGTAAGACCTGTTCCATCTGCCTTAGCAAAATCTCATCATTAGCTTAAGCTCTTAGCTGCCCTTCCTACTGGAATATGGGGATCTGGTGAGGAGAAAGTTGGGTCAGCAGGAAGTGCTGCTTGAAACCCAGCTGGAACATCAGTGGAAAAAAAGGTTTATAGCAAGAATCACTTTAAAGCACTCTTGAGACCCTTAATATATAGACTCTGAAAAGTTTTATAGTTCCAAAATTCCCTTGCAAGCTTCTAGTAAAATTTAGCTAACTAATTTTTTAAGTGACTGGTTCAACCCATTTAGACTGCCCACAAGCACTGCAGTGCTTCATGCAGGGCTTGTGGGCAGCCCATAAATCTCTGGTTTGTTCCTCCAGAGGTACAGTCCTTAATGTTTTGGGGGTAGGTCAGGGAACCACTGCTGACTGATGCTGATGAAACAAACTTCTGGGAGAGCTGACTGTGGTGTGAATTACCCATGCAAAAATAAGCTGCTTCTTTTTCCATCTTTGTTTGAGAGGTAGAATACAATGAAATAAACAGGGAAAGAAGACAGAACTCATCCTTTGTAAGCCTTTGGAAGTAGTTTCTTCTGACAGTCAGAGATAGTTGGAAAAAAATTTTTACAAACATCTGCAAAGGCACAGGTCTAAGCAGTGTGAGCTGCAAGACTCATGCACCTGCTCTTGTGCAATGCATTTGACACTGTGCTGCATGACAATCATGTCTAAATTGGAGATACATGGATTGGACAGATGGAACTGGATGGGTTGGCATTCAAACTGTCGTGGTCAGTGGCTCGATGCCCAAGTGAAAATCAGTGGTGAGTGGGGTTCCTTGGGGTTGGCACTGGGGCTGACACTGTTTGACATTTTTGTAGTGACGTGGACAGTGGGATTGAGGCACCCTCAGCTTTGCTAAGCACACCAAGCTGTGAGTGCAGACACACACTGGAAGGAAGGGATGGAATCCAGAGGGACCTGGAGAGGCTGGAGAGGTGGGGCTGAATCTTGTGAAGTTCAGCCAAGTAGAAGGTCCTGCGTGTGAATCAGGGCAATCTCAAGACCAAGTCCAGGCAGAGAATGTATTGATTGCAGCCCTTTAGGAGAAGGACTTGGGGGTGCTGGTGGATGAGAAGCTCAACATGTCTTGGCCATGAGCTCTTGCAGCCCAAAAGGCCAGTCATGTCCTGGGCTGCATCCAAAGCCCCCTGGGCAGCAGGTTAAGGGAGGGGAATTTGCTCCTTGATTCTGTCCTCATGAGACCCCATCTGGAGTACTGCATCCAGCTCTGGGGTACCCAACATAAGGAGGATATGGAACTGTTGGAGAAAGTCCTGAGGAGGCTACAAAGATGCTCAGAGGGCTGGAACACCTGTGCTGTGAAGACAGGCTGAGAGATCTGGGGATGCTCAGCCAGGAAAAGGGTACACTCTACCTTGACATAACTGATTGCTAGACCTATCACATTAAATACACCATCTAACCTTATTTTATGGCATGACAGCCTATTTTTTCCTCATATTTTAGGTTATACATTAGCATAGAAATTAATTATGGTAACAAAAACGAGGTCTCCTTTACAGTGGCAATAGCATTGCAGACTACACTGGAGGAGTTAAAATGTTCACTGAGGGCATACAGGCTCTTCCCTGTGGACACAAGAAATCTTGAAAACTTAACTTTCAAGAGTGCAGAGATGTTAGACAAGTTCATGTATTTGCTGAAAAACACCTCCCAGGTGTTGCTGTTTTTCACAGGAATTCATACACTGAATAAAGTTCAGTGCCATTGACCATCCTCCAGTAAAGGCAGCATGAGCTATTCCATCACAGGCTGTACAGATTGCTGTTTTCAGAAGTGTCAGTGAAGCACAGGTGATAACAACTCCCCTGATCGTGGCCATTGGTGACACTTCATCAATGCATTGACAAGGTTGATAATTCAGCTGGGAGTTTGAACAACAGCAGAGGGTGGAGCATTTCCTGCAAAAGATGCTTTGTTTGATATTAGTGGCTGGCAATCCACTGTAAATAAATTCCAGACACCACACTCAAGGCTGTGATGTCCAGTGCCTTTCCTGATCCCTTTCTCAACCACTTTCCACATTCCTCTCCAGGTTGTTGTCTCACCAAAAACTTTCACAATTAGAAGTATCTCAGTTGTTTCCCCTGTGGGTGTTATCTTGGGATCCTTGGGAACATAAAGCAAGAGACTTTTTTCAGAAAGTTGTTTTGGGCAAAATAAGAAGTCAATGACTCTGTCCTGCTTTGAGAAGCCTTTCCAAATGTGCTCACTGCTGTGTTTGCTGGCTATTAAAAGTTACATTTTTTTCTCTCTTATTCTGGGTTTTTTTTTGTGAATTTTTTGCCCTGAAGACAGGAGAGTCAGGAAAATCTCAACATGCACAACAACTTCCACCATGCTGCCTATATAAGATCCCTAATGAGCCAGGCAGAAATACAGCCCATATTCAGAGCCACTAATCATGGCCCCTTTAATTGGATCTTCAGATAAAAATCTTGAAACAAACATTGTAGGATCACAGAATGAGTACAGAGCTCTTGGATCATCCTTTGGCCATGGTTTAAGGTGCTGGGTGCACTGTGGACATTTGTCCTGTAAAAGAGAATCTGGCTGCATGTTGCAGTTAGATGATGTATAAATTGTCCAGTGCCAAGTTTTGTCATCTTTGCCCTGCAACAGAAATATCTGGGTGTGCTTTCTGATTCTGGAAAACAGGCTGCTTCCTGTAAGGGGGTTATAACTCTCAAGCAGTGAGACATTCGGCTGATTTGATCAGCAGAGCAGTGCGTAAGAAATTACTTTTCAAGCCAAGTATGCTGTTACAAATCTGAGCTTCTCTTTCAGCTGACTATTTTAATTTTAATATGGACTAGGGTCTGCTGGCTTTCAGGAGATGTAATCATGTTAGAGGGTTTCAGTGGCCACATATTGTTTTAGAAGCTGTAATGAAGTAAGAGGCTGAAGATCAAAGAGCATCTTATTACATGCCATGTTTACGGCATTACTGATTAAGCAGTTTATGAGCCATTTGGGAAACCACACCTGCCCTGCTATACAAAAAGCCATCTTTTAAATCAAAGCAGCTGAGAACAGGAAAATCCTATCTTTCACCCTGTGCTTGGGCATGGTGCAAGAGGTAACAGCATCTTTGCCTTTGCTAATTTAGGCAGGTCTGTTCTTTCCCATTCACTTGTACAGAAGACTGGGAAGTTACATGTGGCATCTCATTTTCCATATGCTACTGAAAATGTGATGCCTCCTTGGTGGTGGGAAAACCAAAGAATAAATTATTTCTGCTGTAACTCCAGCACAGAAATGCTGTGTGACACATTTAACTCTTTGGGGAAAGATCTCACTGAGCAGTTTTTACTGCACTGTTAGTGAACAAACACTGCCAGGTGAAATGTCCTGGTCAGGTGTTGCAGAAATGATCACAACAGTGCTTATTTTTTACATTGATATTGTAATTAAAAGCAAAAAAAATCAAAATTAAAACTTCCATGCTGTCTTCCTCACAATTCCACTTCCTTTCCTAAAGTCAAGGGAACATAATCCATGCAAAGGCCTTCCAGGCACACAAAGTAAACAAAATGACAGTAATAATAGTAGTAATATTAGTCCTAACAGTAGTAATACTGTTGTAATAGTGATGATAATAATATGTTTGCTTGTCTTTCAGCTGAAACAATCATAGAGGTTCCCTTAATTCACAAATTCATTTGGAAGTTTGCCAACGTATGTGTGTTTCTTTGTTTGTTCCACTTGGGCAATCTGCCTTCATTACTTTCTCAGTTCAAATAGTATTTTAGGTTTGTTTTATTCTTTGTTCTTCAGAAGACATTTTGAAAATCATAGCTGGTTAATCAAGCTGAATTTAAAAATCTGCAACCTTTAGGCAATTCTGATGGCAAATAAAGCAATGTGAATATAAGTTATGTGGGATTTGTTAACATTTTTGTCCTCTTCAGCTCTGCTTTACTCCCTGCACAACAAAATGGATAGCATTCCCTGTAAGCAGAATACATCTCAGGCAACTTCAGAAAAAATTCCTGTCTGTATGAGCTCCCTTTTTGCTGAAAGGAAGGAGGAACTCCAGACAGGGGTTCCACCTGTCTTCAAGATGAGTTGTCTTAATGACTCCCGAATTTCTCTGCTGATTCACAAGGAAACAGAGGAAGCCTGCATCCATCATATGTCTCCTTTACAGATAGCTAAAATTAGGTGAGAAGCATCTCATTCTTGGCGGAGTTCTTAATTTTTTAGTGCATGGCCTGGTGACAATTTTTTTTGTAATTTTACTGAAATCTTTCAATAAAAAGTGTCACTTACCTTTAAGGGCTTTGGTTGTAAATAGAGTATCCAAGAGTGGAGATTCTCTCACCAGCTGGGCAATATTTAAATTTGGCACAGAATAAGTTAATAGTGTGATTAAAGTAAAAAAATTTTTGCTTTTGAGTGTGGCCTCTGACACACCTAAGGACTTAACGTTTCCCTGGATCTACATTTAATCTTTCAAAGAGCCATCCTCATTCATCAATTAATCAAAAATAGAGAAAGCAATTTTTAATTTGCCAATCCATAGTCTGAATAAAATTTTAAAAATCCTATTATGATTTACTTTTATGCTTTATCCAATACTAAATGTAAATAGGATTATGTTGTAAGAGCATGACTTATTTTCATTACATCAAATTCTGCTTGCAAAGTAGTTTTGATAGCTGTGTTTTTGTTTCATGGTGTTATTTAGGCTTTTAAAAGTGCATTTTGATAGGAAATTCAGGAAAAAGAGAAGAAGAGATTGATAGAATCTGATCTTTATTTCTACTGGAAGAACATACCTGTGTGCACAGCTTCAGAGCTGCTCATGATGTGAATGATCATTTGAGTTGTCAGAGATAACAAGAGCAGCTTTGGATCTGAGCTAATGATGGGAAAACTTGACAGGAACTTCTTGTCACCGCATCTTGCACTTGTGCATTTTTAGCAAGGGAGCTTTACAAGACCTGTGAAGCGAGCAGGATTTCACAGCTTGGAGCCTCTGGTGACTGGACATAAGGATGTCACCTGGGCAGCATTTCAGCCTTCTCCATCCACAGCTCCTCTCCTGGGAATGGTTAACAAGTTCCTTGCCCAGGTCTCTTCCTGCCAGCAGCACTCAATGACTCCCCTCAGCTCCCGTGTGGATGAGGGATAGGTACTGCCTGGTGGAATGAGCTGTAGGGACAAGTCATGGAGTTGTTTGTGACAGCCGGGAGGGAGCTCTCATGTGGCAAGCACATTTCTCTCACTCTTAGGATTTTTCCTAGCGGTGCACAGAGAGAAATGGAAGAGAAAACAATTTCCATTTCTGCTCCTTGTTTTTCCTATGTGGAATGTGTTTGGAGAATTGTTTACATGGAGTGAGTGCTTGATTGGATTCTGGTGAGGATTGTTTGAGCCTGATGGCCAATCCAACCCACCTGTGTCTGGACTCTCGCAAGCAGGGTCACGAGTTAGATTAGAGATAGAGTAGGAGAAAGTAGTATGTAGTTTTTAGTATCTTCCTTTTATATAGTATATTAATGTATTTTATCATAATTATAATAAAGAAATAATTTATCCTTCTGAACTGAGTCAGACATCCTCACTTCTTCCCACTGGGTTCGCCTGCATCCACAACACCCTCATGTTCTGGTGGGGTCTGTTTACCCTGATTTACAGCTGCAATCCTGGCTGACTGCAGTGTGTCAGAGGGGTGTATCACTGGAGCTGCTGCAGAGGTGATTATGAGGTGCAGCCATGAGGCTCTGGAGCACTTTAACTGCTTTATTTGCCTTCCCAAATGCCCAGTAATAGCTGAAAATAGAGTGGACAAAAAGGAAAAGCTGTCAACAGCCAGGAAAGTTACTGTAGTACTAAAGGGCTCAACTTGGCACCAGACAGCCATTTCTGTCTTTGCAAACAATTAAGATTATATTTCCTCAGAAGAAGTAATTTCTTCAGAAAAAACTCCAGTACGTTGTGGAAGCTTTACATTTTATTTGCTGTTTGCTGTTTTGATTTACCTAGTACTGGTCCACACAGGTTTTTGCAACTATTTATTAATATAAATGTGAAGAATAACATCATTAGGTTGGTGCCTTTTCCACTTGAAGCTGTTTTCAAGCTCTGCAGTACCTTTCAGCCTGAAAGGTTGACGAGGACAACTAATAAACCCAATAATCTTCAGGCTTAATTTAATCACATAAAAATGTTTATCTGTCCTAGAAAAGTTTTAAGAGCTCACTAACTGAACAAAGTGTAAAGAACTGCCATAGTTTAAAAGCAATTTATGCAAATAAGCAACACTTATGTCACCAGGTTTGTGTACTGGAATTACAAAACCAGGAGTTAATGTGTGTAATTGTGCATGTGTGAGGGGGAGATAATGTTGGAATAGCCTGAATAAAATTAAAACACATATTCTCTGTTCAGTTGCTCACAACCTACCTTTTACAGTGCCTTTGCCTCTAACTCCACAGTGTGTTTGGTTCTGGGAGTGGCTGGTAGTTTGGATTTGCACCTTGTGGAGCCAGTTTGGAGCTAAAAGCAGGATGTTTGCATCCACACAATTCTGCACCTCCAGGAACTTAATGCATTTGTGGCACCACTGTACCCCCACTGTCCCTCTCAGGGTTTAGCACCTGGGACTTCATGTCACAAAACTCTGTGTTCCTTGTGGCTGGGACCGTGTTGATTCTGGAGCTGCGTAGACTCACTTGTGGGTTAAGCTTTAAGTTTAAGATGGAATAAAATCTTTAGCTTAAGATTGAGCTAAAAATACCTTGTTAGAACAAAGTCAGAAACTTTACGCAACTGTCTTCTACCAAGATTAATAGCTCATGATAAACGGTAAATTGATTGGACTAAGTTGTATTAAAATTATATGAAAAGGGTATGTGGTAAAGTTTCCTGGATAAGGAGTTTTCAGTAAAGACCTGGACCATTGGAGTGGATGCACAGTGGAGGTCCATGAAAAAGATGAGAGGGCTGGAACACCTTTGCTGTGAAGAAATTTGGAGAAAGTTGGGGATGTTCAGCCTGGAGAAGCAAAGGCTCCAGGGGGACTTTCTTATGTCCTTTCAATATATGGAAATGTCTTGCAAGAAAGAATGAAACCTTTTATCAAGGCCCATAGTGACAGGACACGGGACAACAGTTTAAAACTGAAAGCGGGTAGCTTTAGATTGGAAATAAATACATTTTTACAAGGAGGGTGGGAAGACACTAGGCCAGGTTGCCCAGAGAAGCTGTGGATGCCCCATTCCTGGAAATGTTCAAGAACAGGCTGGAAGGAGCCTTAAGAATCACAGAATCACAGAATAAGGAGGTTGGAAGAAACCTCTAAGATCATCAAGTCTAACCTATGTCCTAATACCTCAACTAGACTACAGCACTAACTGCCATGTCCAGTCTTTTTTTAAACACATCCAGAGATGGTGATACTACCACCTCCCTGGGAGACAATTCCAGTACTTTATTATTCTTTTGGTGAAATTTTTTTTCCTAATATCCAACCTATACCTTCCCTGACATAGCTTGAGACTGTCCTCTTGTTCTCTCAGTTGCTACCTGGTTGAAGAGACCGAACCCCACCTGACTACAGCCTCCCTTCAGGGAGTTGTAAAGAGCAATAAGATCACCTCTAAGCCTCCCCCTCTCCAGGCTAAACAACCCCAGTTCCTTCAAACATTCCTCACAGGACTTGTGTTCCCAGCCCCTCACCAGCCTCATTGCCCTCCCCTGGACACGCTCAAGCATCTCAACGTCCTTCCCAAACTGAGGGCCCAGAACTGGACACAGCACTCGAGGTGTTCCCTCACCAGTGTCGAGCACGGGGGAAGGATGACCTCCCTGCTCCTGCTGGCCACACCATTCCTGATCCAGGCCAGGAGCCATTGGCCTTCTTGGCCACCAGGGCACTGCTGGCTCATGTTCAGCCGGCTGTCGACCACCACCCCCAGGTCCCTTTCTGCCTGGGCACTGTCCAGCCACACCGTGCCCAGCTTGTAAGGCTGTAGGGGATTTTTGTGGCGAAGAAACCTGATCTAGGGAAAGGGGCCTTAAGAAACCTGATCTAGGATCATCCTGCCCGTGATGTCTGACCTGGCCAGCAGTGGAGCAGCCAGGGATGGGTCAGAAAAGTAGCCTGGGGGATCCGCGGGGCACACCGGGAAATGCTCCAGTCTCGGGAGCACCACAGTGACATGGTAGCATGGAACAGCAACAGAGAAGAGACAGATGCAACTGAAGTGCCAAAACTGAAGATATTTATTAAATAAATAAAAGGGGCGCAAAACAAAACATAACATTCTGCTTCAGACAACCCCGCAGCGGGGTCATAGATATATAATTGACTCATATATATATGGTCTCTGATAGAAGGTTCTGGAAGGCTTCTGGCCAATCACAGGCTGTTGATCTGCATGGCCACTCCCAGTCAGTCCCAGAATCTTTTGCTCTTCATGGTGTCATCTGTTGTGAGTTCTCCTGAGTCTCGGTGTTGGTACTGGGACATTGAACACCGACTGTCTGCCGTGTGGCTGTGTGGTCAGCTCTCAGCCCGTCCCCTCCAGGACAAGCTCCCACACCTGCCCATAGCAGAGAGGTTGGAACAAGATGATCTTTGAAGGTCCCTTCCCACCCAAAACATTCTGTGTTTTCTCCTACTCTATGAAGAAATGTTTCAGTCTGCCCCTCTGCATTTTTCTGTATGGGAGTTAATGATTTATGCAGCATCTTCAGGATGTTGTGGCAATGCAAAAATTAGCTCCTGATTTCTGGAAAACTCTGCTCAAGCTTGTTACAACTTGAATTAAAGCTTGGTTTTGAGTTTTTGGGCTGAGAGGATTAGGTCATATCAGAATTTTGTTTGTATTTTCCCAACAAGAACAAGACTCATTTCTGAAGTGCTGTTTGTAGGCTAAGAGATCCATGTAAGTACAAGTGGAGGCATGTCCCACTACCTGATTAATGTATCTTATTTATATTTCTGTAACGCATAGGATTGGTTAATGTCTTTTATTTATATTTCTGTAATGCATAGGATTTGACCTGATGGATTCGTTCAGCGTGAAGCAGATTTTTGGAATGAAAGAAGATGGGATTCAGAGTGCCTATGTACGGCTTGGAAGCTTTCCTGTTGTTCAGAAAACTGAGTGAGTACTCCAGGTTTTCACTTTATGTCCATCTGAACCTCTGCCTTACATTATTTGGTTCCTGTAGGTTAACTTTGTTGTAGTTAACTGGCACTTACAGGTAAATTTCTGCTTTGAGCAGCTGTTTCAGTTCAGCTGGCACAGAATATGCACAACATGGTCAGGAGTCTCAGCAGTAACTACAGGCTCCATCCTGGCAGAATATGAGTTATGTTTGGTGTAGCTCAGTGGTTCTAAGGAGCAGTATCAAGACATTCACAGAACTTAGGGTTACATAAATAGCTTCTGAAGGGAATATTGAATATCTCACTCCCATTGAGATAGAAATTTGCTAAACACAAGAGATCACTTACTGGTAGATGCTGTGACCAGTTAGCAAATATGGATTCTGGCCTTGTAGAAGAATGAGCAGTTTTTAATCCTGTGTCAATATGGAGTAATCCCTCAGAGTGTTTTAGGACCTAAGGCTGCCAGTTGTGTCACAGTTTATCACAAATATTTCTTTGGGTTGTCACTTGAGCCCTGCTAGCATTAGGCTTGAAAAGAGTGAGTGCATAATTTCACTGAGTAATTACGAGCCATAGATTGAATTGTCATCATTAACATTTTTGCAGTAAATTTCTCAGTGCTGGTTTGAATTTGAGCTTAAAAAAAATCAATACTACTTTTTTTCTTTCTTATGGATGAGGGCTGTTATTTTTTATTCTGTTTTTAGCTCTTTTTCTCAACTCACTGCCTTTTTGAGATTATCCTATGAATTACATTTCCTTGATTTTACAATATTGTTTTTTCATCCTGGAACCAACAGGATTGATGTGCTCTTTTTCCCTCCCCCTTTTTCTCCATGTTAATACAATTTAAAAAATAAAAATATGATATACTGAGATGAAAACTGTTTTCTCTAGAGTCCATAAATTATATAGAGTGTAAGGGTAAATAGAGTAATGATCAGTGATCTGATTCAATGCAGCCAGCTAAAGACATCTTAGGTTTGGTATAACCGGTCTGAGTGTGGATGAGAATAAACCATAAACCTATTTCACTTGGATGTTAAGAAACCTATTTAATTGTCGCACTGTGATCTCCGGGTTCTGCGTGATATTATGAAACATGGAGCAATTCTTAGAGTATAAACAAGAACTGTCAAGTATGGGTTGATAATCTTCATATCACACAGCTCAGTAACCACTGCTGCTGTGTCCAGCCTTATTTTCCATAATTCAGTAGGTAGAAATGAATGACAGTTTGAAGATCTGTGAAGCAAATGTAATGGTGAGAAATCCAAGAACTGCAGTGTAGACAGGTAAAATTAAGAAGCATCCAACAACTGAAGGGATAATTCTCCATAGGAACCTCTGGGAAATCAAAGCTTGGTAAAGGGTCTTTGAATTAAGGTCATGGTAGGCTGAAAGGCAGTGGCTACTTGACATCAAACACCAGCAGGGAAGAAAGGCATGCTTTTAAGGATGAATCAAATTAACCACTGGAGAAAGTTAGCACAGATTACAGAGAGTTGTCCATTTGAATTCCTTTTTCAAAGTAAGGGTTGAAGAACTTTGTTGTTGCTGTTTCTGTTGTTGTTTTCTCAGAAAGACTGAGGGAGTGAAGCCAGACCAACCAGCTATGACGGCTTTCCATCTGCTCAGATTGCAGCCATTTATTTGTTGTTGCTGCTGCCCTTAAAATAAGCGGAATATTTTATCAGCCAGGACAATTAGAAGTAAAACATCCCTAATCTGTAGATTGAAATGAAGAAAATTCCTTTAGAATGATTCTGAAACATGGAATTTGAGGAGGACTTCCACATTTTCAGCCTTTTGTATTGTAACTTTCACATTCCTATGGTTTGGGAATGAACCCAAAATTGGATAGAACACCATGGAAGGTGTCTGCATATTTGGTTCATTTTAGCATTTGTATGCCAGGACTCTGAGATGCTGCATATAGGGTCATTGCTCACAGAAAATGAAATCTTGTAAAGCTGCATAAAACCGATAACTGGAATAATAAACCAAACAAAAACATCTGTCGTGGCTCACAGATAACCTCCAGCAAGGTTTAGCAACTGATAGCAGCATCTCCTAATTAGATACAAAATCATTGACTGAGTAATATATGTAATTCACTTTATTATCTGCTTAAAGGATTTGTATTGTTTTATACAAGCAATAATACTTTTACAAAGTACAAAGTGCCGGATTAGCTGTCTGGGAAATGTGCCTGCTCATCTTCTGATCTGTAACCTACAACTATGAACTTTCTTCCTCTTTGTGGTAAGGCATCATCTGTGAGCAGACAAACCCAGCAGCCAGAGCTTGGCTTCAGTCAAGGATCTGATCACTGAGGGACTCACAGGGCTCTGTAGCTGTCTGAGGACTGGTCCAAGAATCTGACTGGTGGTTTTTCCCATTCCTCATGTAACTGGGGCTGTCCTACTGCTTGTTCATGGCTCCTCAGTGGATCTTTTGGCCAAAACTCTGCTGCAGACTTCTGTTTTTGGATGCTCAGGCTTGTATCTCATTACTGGTGTCTTGCCTAATGCCAAGATTTCGGCTCACCCTTTTTTTCTGTATCTCCTAGCTGTGACTCCAGGGTCTTCCTGCTGGCCATGTCCATCCTCAGCTTTCTGTTGCCTGGTCTGGTTCTGCCTGACTTGACCATGATCTTGGCTACCACCTCACAGAATTACCTGATGCTTGGCCAAGCTTCTGTTCATGATCTATTTGCTCTTTATATTGGCACAGTGTTGTACCAATACAGAGTCTTGGGTTGTTTAGGGCATGATACCTTGGTGTGTTTTAATGTGTCTCCTGATGTCAGCTTTGATTTCAGTCACCTGCCTTAGGTTTCTCCATGAGTTCCTGCCCTGGTCTCATCATTTGTCCCCTTCCAAGAGAAGAAATTGTACAAAAAGCTACCAAAAACTCCCACTCTGAACGTGGGACCTGCTGAAAGCTTCCTTTTTTCTTACTTTTCCCAAACAAATATTTCATATTAAGAAGAGCAGAAAGAAAAAAAAAACTTGTTCAGCTTAGAGAAGGGAAGACTCAGTGAGAGAGGATCTTACCCAAATGTATAAATATCTGATGGGGAGGAAGCAAAGAAGACAGAGTCAGAATCTTCATAGTCATGTTCATTGACAAGAAGGAATGGCAACAATTTCAATCAATGAAATCTGAACACAAGAAAAATCTTCTTTAGATGAGATGATCTCAAGAGGTCCCTCAGTGTCTCATATTTCTAACAAGGTAAAGAAGATAAAACATGATGGAGGTGGAATGACTGAAGTCTTTTTTTGGTCTTGTAGAGAGTAAAGGACTGTAGGGAGAGCTGAGAAACATAGAAGAGACTGCAGCAAGCAGAGGAGAACAAGTTGTTCACATGGTTTCTTATGGAAAAAAAGTTGTTTTGGGAAAATTAAATGGCAGTAACTGAGATTTAGGACAGATGACTTCTTTTTTTACAGCATGTAGGACAGAGAAGGACAGGAAGAAATTACCTAGAGAGGATGTATCTATTCCATCACTGAGGTTTCTGAAGTAGAAGTCAAAAATATGTCTGCCAAGGATGTGTGAGACTCATCCTTGTATAGCCTTTTCATTTTCCATTCCCTTTTCCTTTTGTTTTTTCTTTTTTTTTTTTTTTTCTTTTCCTACTGTCATTCTAAGAGCCTCTGGTGATGTGAAGCATGTTTAAATGAACTGACTTCCTCCAACTTGGTTTTGCAGACATTATGGGTTACATTTGATATTAGCAGGCTTAGCTGTTGTAAAATTGATCAAATTGCTCAAGTACATTAACTACACTCTACCTCACCAAATGTAAAAATTCTATTAAGTGTTATTGCATTCAGTGTCTGAAATGAGAACTGATAATATAATATTTTTCATAATGTTATTATAGATGTAGGATCTCATGCTTATTTTCACAGATGAAAGCTCTTATTGCAAATTAAAGCATGTGAGAAGGTTGCTATATATTGAAAACCAGCAATGATTAAAAGAGTTTTCTTCCTTCTTACTAATTTTTTTTTTCTTGTAAAAGTTGTGATTCACCTGACCTTGTAGTTGAGTAAATTGACTCTTAGACTAACCTGCAGCACTGGGGGATTCTTTTGTCTTGGAGTTTTATAAGGGCCTTTTTTTCAATCTATCCTGTTGTCAGAATTATAGACCAAGGAGCTGGCAGAATGCTCCCTGTAGGTACCAGGCATCCAGCAAAGTTCCACAATATTGATCATCAGTTCAATTCAGCCTTGTGTGAAAGAAGAACATAAAACATTTCTGGGGACAGCAACTCCTGCTCTTGGATCCCCAAGTAAAGCTGAACTTCTAGATGCAGATAATTTTTAAGTGAAGAAATAAGTTAAAACTGCTAAACAAAGTTTTTGTTATTTATGTAGCAATGCAGCTCTGTAAAAGATACAGGGACCAATGACTTCAGAAACAGCTTTCATCACATCTTCAAAGCAATGAGAATGCCTTCAGATTTTCTTTTGGCATGAAACCTTTCTCTGCTGGGAACTTGCAGCTGGTTCCTTGGCAGTTTTAAAAACGAGTTGAGGATGGCAGGTAATGGGTCATTATGGTTTTCTGTCAGTTTAAATCCACCTGATGGGCTGTTTGTCATCCTTGTGTGATGAGGTGTGGCCAGACTCACTGGGATGTTTAGGTACCTAACTCCCAGTTATTTCTGTGGATATCAAACATCTGAAAACCCTTTCTGAAATTAAGCTTGCATAATGATACTCCTGTTCCCAGCTCACAGCTGTCCAGAACCATAAAATTGTTAAGTCTGGAAAAGCCCTATAAGATCACTGAGTCCAACTGTTGTGCAACACTTCCATGTTCACCACTAAACCATGTCCCCAGGTACCACATCCACACTTTTCTATGAATATTTCCAAGGATGGTGAATCCTCATCTTCTCTGGGTAGACTGTTCCAATGCTTGACCATCTTTACAGTAAAGAATTTTTTCCTAATATCTAGTTTAAGGCAACCCTCCTTCCAGATCCTGCTTCTGTTCATTTCCAGGTGCTCCTTCTGGCCCTTCTTGTAGATTTGCTAACCTCCAGGCAACTGGGACCTCCATGGTTAAAAAATCCAGTGCCAAGAAGTGAGACAGCCTTGTGCCCTCCTAAAGGAAGGATTTCTTAAGGGAGCTAGTGGGAGCCTGGTTCTGTTTTCTTTTGTGTTGGAAGAATTTAGAGAGAGTCTCTGTCTCCCCAGAGGGAAAACCAACTTATAATGGTGCATATCCTGCAGGGGCACTTTATACAGCAAAAGCCACATTAGTGGGTGAAACCGGAATGTTCTTAATTCATAACTTGGCTGAAAAGAGATTCAAAGCACAGATTAAAATATGGTCAAATATTTTGGCATTAGGAAAGACTGGATCTCAACCTTTGCTGCAACTGCAAAACAGTATTCTGGAAATTTAGAGGACTTTTTGCTTTTAATACAATTAAAGGCTTCTAGTTTTATGTGCCTTGGACTGTGCCAGTTTTTGCATAATGATAGATTATGCTAACTATTCTTTAGGACCACGTTTCATAGTTTGTTCTTCATTAATTGCTGCCATTAGGTTTTGTTTTGTATTGAGTGCTTATGCCTGACTGCTCAGATGTCTGAAGCAAAGACATGATATTTATGAAGGCTTTATTTGGGAATGATCATAGGAGCAGGATGGCTTGGGCATGAAGAACAATGTTAACTGTGACTCTTCAGGTGGGAAAAGAGATGGCTTAGAGGCATTAGAAGCAAAGTTTGAAAAATTCATGGATGGCATAAAAGATAGAAAAATAATAGGTTCATTGTGTTTTCCCTGATAAGAACTGAGTTAGGTCCTAAACAAAGAGGAGGAGGCTCATTATGCAATGGGCAGCACTGGGTGATTCCTTGTCAAATATGTGAATGTCATAAGTTTACCTGAGTTCAACATTAGTTCAAGGGGAGGATGCAGAAGTCTATATGAGATAAATCGATAAAAAGTTATTGATAGAGAAATTGCATTTGTCTCTGAATTAGACACCTGGATTCCAAACATCTGGGGTACGAGAGAGATGTTTTTTTTTTTTTCTGTTCATTCTCATTCTTAGGGATCCAGCAGTGGCTAGTAACAAAAAAAAAAAAAAATACTGATACTGGATTAGTTATCCCTTCTGTCCCACCCTGCATCCCCATGCTATGACAGGTTTTATGATGGAGTAGAGAAAAACAGATTTTTGTTTACTTCATGTGCTTGCTTACGTGCAGGGGTTGTGGAGTCACACTGAGTAAATCTCTGCCTGATATGTTTGCAATGTTTGATTTGAGAACCTTCTGTTATCCGGGGCTGCCAGCTAAGGAACATTTTGGAAAAACATGAGCTGTAGTGCCTATTTTGGGGCAGACGTTTTAATATTTGTTGCTATAATTTGGTACATTTAGAGGGTTTTTGGTGTTCCTGGCCATTCTCAGAAGTCACAGGGTCCAATGCATCTGGAGCAGAACAGAATTGTTTACAGGTTTAATGAACAGAAGCATGAAGTGAAAAACAACCTTTTTAACATGATGGATACTCAACTGCAGATTTCCACTATATTTTAGCCAATTTGAGAGGTTCACTATTGGAATGCTGAAAGGGCTCCATAAAGACAGAACCTGGAGGGCACAAGCTCATGTTCATCTCTCTTCAGGCTTCCAAATAAAGCAAATTTTTTTGGAACTATAATGATATTTTTAGAAAGCATGGAGAGAGGTTTAGAAGTTTTGCTTTTCACTGCTAAGCCTGATACATTGCTCTCTTTCACCTCCCTGTACCAGGGATGTATTTCCACAAGGCCTGCCTGATGAATATGCCTTTGTTACTACCTTCAAATTCCGGAAGGCTTCCAGGAAGGAAGACTGGTATATCTGGCAGATTATTGACAAGTATGGCATACCACAGGTAAGAGGCTCTTTTACAGCCAGCAGGAACAGCTGTTTTTGTTTTTGTTTTTTTTTTGCCATGAGCCAGTTTTCTTGCCTTAACCTTTCACTCCTTTTTCTTGTGAACTGGTAAAAATCCTGTTTCTTTTTCAATGGATTTTGCTGCAGATAATTTACCTTTAATTCAAACCCCAAATAAATGTTTGTATATATACCTCAGTTCTTATTAGGATGCAATGATGTTAGTTGGAAAGGGGAACAAAAAAATGCCTTCCTTGCTCTTGAAACTACTGTTGAATTTTCAGTTGTTTTGTTCAGATAGTTCTGCTTAGGGAAAATATTTTGCCTTTTCGGAAAAAGGTTGTCACATGGATGTACTACAGAGCAGTGAGTTATGTCAGGTTTTGCACAGCCTTCTAGGTGACTTGTAAATGCATTATGAGTTCCTGCTCTGGGTGTGGGTGTGACATCTGTTATAATTCCTAAACCCTGAGTCCTGGCTGCTGCACAATTTGATCTAATGACTTTTTCTCAAGTACTCTCAGGTTCTCAGAAAAAAAATACAATAAGCATGTAGTAAAGGGCTGTCTGTCCCTTCACAGCATGTTCCTAGCAGCTTGGTAGAGTTTAGTTTTTTGAGGGTGCTTCAGGAGGGAGTGATTTGGAGGGGCTGTACATTTTTCTGCTCAGCACCAAAAATAGTGGTGATGGCATTAGCCAGGACTCTAAAGTGGGCTGTCAGCATGGGCTCACATAGCTGTGTAATTCAATATAGCTGCTTTGGGACTGGTATTTAAAAGGATTTTGGGAACTCTCAGCGAAGAACTGGATAACTGGGTTTGAGACAGTGGTAAAAGGTTTATATGAAAGCTATTATCAGCTGCAGCTTTGTTAAATTAAATGTGATTTACTGTGCCACATGCATTCCTAGTTGCTGCAGAGTGAGAATTTGTCTATCACTCAGTATTTCTTGCAGGAAGATGAAAACTTGAACTGCTTAGTTATGAAGAGAGAAAAACACTCAATATTTCCAGTAATAATTTCAAAAGTGCCTTAACTTATGGTGCCAGAAGTGCCTTAGAGCCCCATGAGCCGCATTTCATGTGGAGCTGGTCGTGGTTTGGCTGCTCCTTTGCAGACCTGCAGAGCTCACAGATGCTCCTGAGCCACCATTGATCCAAACTGGCATTCCCAGCCAGCACAGTGCTCAGCTGCACGGAGAAGTTGGGTCCGATGTGGAGTCAGCCTGCCCTGGGCTCCTCACATCACTCACGGCTCGGTGCCAAGGTGGCCCAAACTCCTCCCTGCTCTGCAGCTTGTGGGCACACCATTCCTGGCTCTGCCTGCTCCATTCCCTGCTGCTTGCTGGTAACTGCCTGACTTTGGTGAAAGAAGATTCCAATTTGTAAATTAACTCAAAGTTGCATGTCTTCAAAAACCTATTTTTGCCTGCTCTGTAGCTTGCAGTACAGAGGATGGGGTGTAGTTTTCTGTTCAAAGCACCTGAAATAAAGTGTGGGCAGTGCCACAGCTCAGCAGACTGGTTTCATAAGAGGCATTTTTCCATATCCCATGGCACAGCTGAGGACATGTGATGGGACTAAAGAGCCTGCAGTGGAGGAAGTGGTGGAGGTGGAAAGAGTGGAGGAGTACATGGGGTAGAGGGATCCAAACTAGGTTCAGCTTTGGGGAGGTGCCTTTGGGGAGGTGCCCATGACCTGCGCTACCACCCAGCCATGGCAGCAAGGTGGCCTGTGCTGAAACCATGCCAAGGGTAGTACTCACAGGAGGAGGCTTTAGCTGGTTGTGGGTCTGCCCCAAAGCCTGTGGAACCCCATCTTATTTATCAGCACAAGGCTCCCTTTCCATATCTCCCACAAAATTCCACCCTCTGCTCTTCGCTTTCTCAGCACAGCCTGTGCCATCCCTGGCTTTGGGGTGTGGGTGATGATGGAAAGCAGTCAGGAGGAAGGAGAAGGCTTTGTTCCTCAGCCAGACCCTCGTGTTTGCTTGCAGGTGTCGATCCGGCTGGACGGAGAGAACAAGGCTGTGGAGTACAACGCCGTGGGGCTCACCAGGGACGCCGTCAGGGTGGTGTTCCGCAGCGCGCGGGTCGGCGACCTGTTCGACCGCAGCTGGCACAAAATCGCCCTCAGCATCCAGTCCAAGGCTGTCTCGCTCTACATAGACTGCAAGCTGGTGCAGGTGCTGCCCATTGAAGACAGGGAAAACATTGACATTCAAGGAAAGACTGTGATTGGCAAACGCTTGTATGACAGTGTCCCCATTGATGTAAGTACTGCCGTGCTGATTAGAGCTGGGTAAAGGTTTGGGTTTGGAGCCTGTGAGTGAGTGGGGTCGTGTTGTAATTGACCCTTTTCCTGAGTCAGCATCGCTGAAATGTTGCCAGTGTTACAGAGCTAGGACGGATTGGCACCTTATGATGTACAGGACTTGCTGTATTTTTATGTGAAACTGTATGTCCAAAACAGGGATTAAAAATGAGAAATTTATTTCATCTTTCTGACTAGCCACAGAATGTGCTACAGATAGAAGCCGAGACAAAATTGTACAGAAATATCATTAAACCTTGGTACTGACCTACACAGAAAAGTCTTCATCTGATCTTGGCATTGTGAATGTTTCCACAGGTGATAGAAAGAGATGGAGGAAAAAAGGAAGCTTGTTAACTCAAGAGAGTTGTGATATATTCTCCATTCCTCAGATATTAAATGACCCTTAGTACAAATGATATTCTCCATTCTTCAGATATTAAATGACCCTTAGTACAAATGAACCAAAGTCAAGACACACAGGCTGATTGTCCAGAAGCAGTGTAACCCTGGTATAATTTATGTGTGATAGTTTGGTATTTCAGACTTGTATAATCTTTCCTGGCTGTACAAAATGGATGGGACGTGCATATCAAATGTGTTTATAACATTTCTCACACAGAAATAAATGATCAGAAGATGCAAGGCACAACAGGAGGAAAACAGACCTTGTGTCTAGCTGAAATTCTAGGAAGGATAGATGTGGCCAGGATATGTCTTCTCAGACAGAAGTTTGGCCAGGACATGGGGATTTGTGTGAAAACGTGCACCAGAATTTGAATAGGCATTTTCAGGGTTGTATAATCTTGGCTCTTGTATCACGCTGAGGTATTGGTCTGTTATTGATAGGGAGAGATAAGAGATTGAGTACAGGTTCCATAGAACTGCTCTGAAGTTAGCTCCATCTGGTTTTTTGTGTTTGCCCGTGCTGTTTGTGTCCAAGCAAAAGGACACAGGATCTTTAATAATTCGCTGTGTCTGAGACTGCTGCCTCCCTTTGTCTCCCAGTTTGATCTTCAGAGGATGGTGATTTACTGTGATTCCCGACACGCCGAGCTGGAGACCTGCTGCGACATCCCCTCTGGACCAGTAAGCTGCTTTTTGTCATTTATTCATTTTCACATGAACACTCTTCACTGAAATCTATTACATCAATCAGGGAATATGTGGCAGTGTGGGATTATAATTTTGTTTAATAAAGGTGATTGAAACCTCACTGTGTAATTGGCAGTGTAGCAGTACCAGAGGAGGACCACTACAGAGGGATGAGTATGAGGAATTTGAAGTTTCCAAGTTCCTCTTTCCTTGTCAAACTGTCAGGGGAAACAAAACCCTGAAGTGATGATAGAACAACAGAAATGCAGCATGAAATATTCAACATGTTTCCCACTGGTTTTATTTGAAAACAGCTAAACACAGTGCCAGTTGCAGCTTATTTTTCTGTGCCCAACTCTCACTAGAAACTTCCACCCTCCTTTCACTCTTCTCCCTTCAGTCTTGGTTAAAGAGGTTTATTGTTCATTTTGCCACATTTTCCCCTATTGCTTGGATGAATGGCTTTTGTGGGATTTCATTCCTCTCAAGGACACATTTGGCTGTGTGTTACACACAGGATTTGTCTAAACTGGGTGGAAGGGAAAGTTTTCCAGCATCAAAGGCTTTGTCCTTATCTTGGTGTTTGGGTGCAGTGCCAGGTCACGGTCCTGACGGAAGCACCTCCCCTGGAAGTGAGGCCCACTGTTGGCAGTGAGCAAGTTGGACATCTCAAGATTTTCAACTGCTCCTGTCCTCCTGGACAAAAGGTGAGTGTTGAGATGAGTGTTTTTCATTTGGGATGTCTATAGAGGTAAAGGAAGTTTCTGCTGGTGTTTTCTCTTTACCTAATTCAGTGATTCTGGTCATGCTGGTAGTCCTGATAACAACATTGAAAACCAAGTGATTATTCTTATCCAGCTCAGTTATGTGTATCCTTCTTCAAATAAAATAAAACAGATTATGAAGGTAAATGTGGCCACATTGAAAAAAATCTCTTGGCTTTTAAAAGCAATGTGCTTGCTTTCTCTGGCTCTGAGTGGGACCTCTGAGAACCAGCTTTGTTGTCATTGCTCCTGAGGGTATGTCAGCTTTATTATCTTCTCTGCTTAAAACTTAAAACACTTTTGTTGTCCTCCTGTCCTCCTAGGATCAGCCCCCTTGCTTGAATATAAAATGAGAAGATCAGTTTGATTAATCATGTCTTTTTTGTTTTAGGGGGAGAGGGGTCCACTTGGCTTTGAAGGTCCCAAAGGTCAAAAGGTCAGTAATACGCACTAGTTCATTTGGTTAATAAAAACAGCGACAGTGAAACAATTTCAGAGTAAATTGAGGATTTGAAGATTATGAGAAATGAAAGTCAATTTAGTATGTGATTAAGTTCAGACAGTTTTGGATGAACCTGGGACTGCAGAAGTTTTTTGTGATCTTTATTTTATGCTTGCATTTAGGCTTCTCTTTTGCTGCTTTATGTCATTCTTAGAGTAAATGTGTTGCAAAATCCTTTCCTGCAGCTTCTAAACTGGCATTTTTGCAAGTTACATTCGCTAGATCCTGCACAGCTTTCATGGCAGGTCACCTGGAAACAGAGGTGCTGCTGCCATGCTGTGCCTTTCTCAGCAGTAATACATGTGCACAGTTTAGGTAGCAGCCTTCCAGTCACACTTCAGAAAGTTTCTTGAGACTAGGGATAAAGGACCAGTCTCAATTTGTTATCCTTAGCAAGACTGTCTGAGTCATGATGTTAAATATAGGCCACTTCCCTCAATACTCTTCTTCCTAGATAAAAGGGTAGAAGGGTGGTTGTGATGTCTGCTTCAAGTTTCACAGTACAGCCTTTATATTATCCTGTCTGTTCTGCAAGCCTCTTTGATATACAAGTGTGTGCATTCAGCATAAACACATTTTCCTTCTGTGCCTGATTACAGATAGAGCTGTGAGGCAATAGACTTAGAGGGAACACTTAGAGGGAAGAAAACAGAGAGTCACAACATGGTTGAAGAGGTGAAACTTGGTGGTGTTGGTGGCTCCCAGTTTTATTGTCTGTGAAAAGATGTTTGGGGGAAAAGTTATATTCAAAACTATTTCCATCTGAATCACTTCTTCAAACTGAGTCACCGAATTTATACCTGTTTGGTGAATAACTGAGTTGCACCCCACAAAAGTCACTAATTTATTATGAAAGATTGTGGGAGGGGAAAGGAATAATCTTTGGGGTTTGGAGGGTCAAACATCTTCAGAGATGTGTGGTCTTTTGGCAAAGCTTGGTCTATTGTCTGCAGAGAGAGGTTTTGGAGATAAGAATATGCCTTTTGGAGGCTGGGATGAAAGAACATTGGCTGATTACTGCTCAAATGTGCCTGTGCAGACAAAGGTTCCTTATGCCTCCATGTATATATAAATAGGAGCTTTCTATTTGAAACCATGACAGCTTAAATAGTGATGGGCTATTTTAAGGAACGGCAAAGCCATGACTGTTGTGAGGAGGTTGCAGAAAAGACAATGCTGATAATGATAAAAGGGCCCTGCAGCAAGATCCCGTTGTCTTCCCCTGCTTTGCCAGGGTCTGTGTGCTGGTGAGGGTGTCTCTGAGTGTCACATGGGTCAGTACTGGGGTGCAGGACACACTGGTGGAATGCAGAGTGTGTCTACAAGCACAGCATCAGCAGGTTTTCTGGGACAGTCCCCAAAAGGACTGCCCCACTCCTGCAGATGACTTTTCCCTGGCTGTAGTGGTTTGAGACTTGCACACACATAAGCAGTTTTTACATTGCTATTGCCCAGGACCAGCTTGTCACAGTCCTTGCTCTATGTTCAATAATGAATTTTAGCTCTCCTCTCCTCTCCCTGCAACATTACTGAGCCACCCAGGCTAAAATCCTGCCCTTGGCAAGGAATTCAATTCTTACTTGCAGCTTGCCAACATTACCACCTGGTATTTATTAAAGAAAGATGAAGATAATGTGATTCTGATCTTCTCTCAGCTTTCAAAGGCAGGGAGAAACAGGAGAGCTTGCAGTTATCAAAAAAGTGGAAAAAATTTCTGGGAGATGAACACCTCTGCCTCAATGACCCATGCTGCCAAAGTGAGGGTAATGCATGGAGACACAGTTGATGTGTTTTGAAATTAGATATGGTAAAGGATCGTATTGGGAAACAGCTAGGCAGGAAATAGCTGTGGCAGAACTGGCTAATATGTCTGAGGCTGGGTCCTATTGATAAATTTTAGATGCTAATGACAGCCCAGTCTGATTTATTTTCCTTCCACAGTCTCTCTGCAGGCTGTGTTGTTTGCAGGCAGCCAGGATGGCTGGCTGGGGCGCTGGGCTGATGATCAACAGTCTTCTTTCTTCCAGCACTGCTATTGATCCAAGTGTAGACAAAATCCTTGCTCTGTGAGATGTGTTTTTGTCCACAAAGAAATAACAAGTCCTACCTGCCATTGTTTGTAAAGTCCAGTGTATTAGACAAACTCTAGCAGGATGTATCTTTTCCTCCAAATTAGAAAGGCTTTGTACTTTCAGTGACTTAAAAGAGATGGTCACATAATTTTTGTGAATTTTACCACAGCCTTCTTAATTGACCATGACATAATTTTTTGTATATATGCTACTTGCTCTGTGAGTTTTCTTTCTTTCAGGGAAAAACAAAGCAGACAGGTTAAAGAAAGAAACTTTCATATTTCCTGTGCTTTCAAGAGCATTTTTTCACCTGGGGAAAAGAAAGAATGATCCTGCCAAATGTTTTCAGTTCCTGGTACTGCTAAGCACATTTTTTTTGAGAGGGCATAGATCAGGATAAATTCGATAGAGACACAGAATTAAATCCTGCTGTGGTCCATGTGGGGAGATGTGGGGAGAGTATGGGTCATCAGATTTATTGATGCTGTGGTACTGGAGGGTCCTGCTCCAGGTCTGAGACTTTTTCTGCTTGATGATAAGTCTGTACTGAAGTCCCAGTGCACAAATAGGTGAGCACATTGCATTTTTAAGTGAGGGATGGGGTGCTCAGCACAGCACGTTTCTGGTTTGTACATTTAGGGTGAGCATCAGGAAAGAGCCAGAGCCCTCTGCTCCCCAGCAGCTCCCAGTGCTAGAGGAATTGAAGGAACTGGTGGCAACACAGCACATAGCCTTAAACTAGTCCAAGTGGTGGATAAATCCTCCACTGGTCTCCTTCCTCTAGTTTTGAGACTGCAGAGCAGTGTGTGAAAATGATTTGCGGGTATTTTTTCTGCACTTGCTGGGTTTGGCACCACTTTAAGTTGTGCGTCTGATAAATATTTATGAAATTTCGGATCTTCTTTGATTCTTTATCCCTTTGTCCTTTTTAGGAGAAAAGTGAAGAAAAAGTTTTGCTTGGTTTTTGATTGACTATTTTTCTCTTTTCCTTCCTATGTATATCCTTCCTCCAGCTGTAACTTTTTCAACTGTCATAAATTCTGTCTTTCCAATTATCTCTTTTCTATGTTACTTTCCCTCTCTCCCATTGGAACAAGCAGAAAGAATGACTGTGTGTGCTGCACACTTGTGGGAGGGAAGAGAAAGGGTAGCTGATTCTGAAAATTTAGTGTGACTACAAACAAGGGGTTTGGATTACAAAAAAAAATAGCTGTAAAATCTGAACAATATTTTCATATTTTTTTTTTTGCACATTTTAGGCATGTACCCTCTAGGTCTTCTGCAAAGCATCTTTGCAAGTGTTTTCTCTCTTATTAAAAAATAAGGGCTTTTGAAGTACTTCACAGGAGAAAACTCTCTGTCTTGCCAGTGCACTCCAAAGGCTTCTACCTGTATTTTCATATGAAAAATAGAATAGAAAATCAATCTGAAAACTTGGATGTTCAAGACATGCAATTAGGTACACCCAGTCCTTGGAGCAGGAGCTGAAATCTTGGATGTAGAGACTGGTGGAACCAAATGTGTCCATTATTTCAAACCCTTGTTGAATTACTTTCCTTCTATGTCTCAGAAAGGAATGAATTAGCTATGTGATATTAAGACATTTTCTATTTCAAGGGAGAAAGAGGCATCCCAGGGCTTCCTGGACTCCGAGGAGAAAAAGGAGAGTCAGTAAGTAAGAAATACCCAATGATTTTGCAAAAGGAGATGGAAATGAAGGTAGTTGTTTTCTCCTTCATGGTGAGAACCTGCTCACAGCATTGTGTGCCCTGGTCAAAGCTTTTCCCTCTGCTGGACCTGAATCCCAGGAGGAACCTGATCTTCCTGGCACTCACTGGCCTCTCTTGGAGAGGGGCAAATGGAGGTTTCATCCCAGGGTACAGCTGATAACTGACTTAATATTGACCTTCTAATTAAATATGTACCTTGGATGCACTTGATTACCACAGCTGCACATCTGCTGGGGGACAATGTGAGGCAACTGAACAAAAAGAAGATGCAAATCTCTCTTGACTTTTTATATTCAGATGACCAAGACACAACCTCCTCCAGCTGTAATTAATGCAAATGCCAGGCTGAGATTTTAGGCAGAAAAATCTTTAACCCTGTGTAAAATTCATTCCAGTAACCATTCTTGGCAACTTTGCTTTTGGAAATGTAACATCATGCTCTTCCATGAATAAAAAATAAGATGTTTTTCTGGCTGCAGTAGGAGATTTTGGGATAAGTTTTTAGTTTAATTTGTCACTGAATTATTATCAAGGAATTATGCCCAATGAAAATTGCTTTCCCTAAAGTAGTTTTGAAGTGGCTTGTATGTCTAAATATAAAGAGAGCTAGATCTTGGATGCATAACAAGGAAAACATGAAATATGTATTTATAGTGTTGTTTGATATCCTTGTTTTCAAATTTACATTTTCCCCTCTTTTTTTTTTTTTTTTCCATTTCTAGGGCAAAGCCTATGGCATAGGAGAAAAAGGAGAAAAGGTAAGACCTAATCCTTCACTGGTCAAACAAATGAGTTGCTTGCTGTTGCCTGCTGTAGTTCAGAGGTTGCTTTTGGAGTGCAAAGGATACAAAGGATGTGACACGGTTGGATCTTTGTGGGGATGGGAACCTTTATGCCTCCTTCTGCAGACAAGCTTTTGAGTGCTCATTGCCTTCTTCCCTTCATTTTATTTGAGTTTCTTTGTGCATTGACCATGGAAAATCTGATCAAATTGAAATCATAATCTTTTCTTTGTGTAAGCAGCAGTGAGTTCGTGGAGGATAATGCACTAAAGAAATTGGCCGGAAGGGTGAAAAACAGAAGGAAAGCATAATTTTGAGTTTATTGAATTTTTCAGCAGGATTAAATTTGGTTTATGAGAAGTCTGTCATAGTCTTTCTTCCAATTGAATCTTCTCATTAATAAACTGAATGAAAAAAGCTGGAATATTTTTTTACTTCAAGTATTAGGCAGGACAGAGTAGTAAGACTTGGAGGTTAAAACTGAGAATATGGAATAACCACTGAAATTTTCTGTGTTATCTATCTTGGAAAACTCATTCGTGATCAACAGTGGGAAACAAGTAGCAGGATTGCTACTTTGCATTTTAAAAAGCTGGTGATTTCAAGGCAATTCTGGCTACAAAATTTCCATTCTGCACAAAAAAATTAATCTCAATGTCTAGACTTCAGAAGAGAATTAGCTCTTTTTGTCTGTAGCTCCATACCACACCTGGTTGAGGGTGTTTTCCTTATGATCAAAATGAAATTTCAGGTTGCAAGGAACAATGGAAAAAGATTGACAGGATAGGAAATGAACGTATTAAGGAAGAAGTCAATGTTCATATTGAAAATGAGATTAAGAATCTGTTGTTTTTCAGGGAATCTGTGGCTACTCAATTGCTCAGAGAATTTCAAGCAATATTGGATTGTGATTGGAAAGGAAGAATGCTGCACTAGAGAGAACATGGCATTTATGCTTCTCATTTGCTTTTTCTATGGTTATGATATATTGATTGTATATGGTGGTAATTCATCATGTGAAATTACAATCGAAATGCCAGTTGCTCATGGCAGGAAATTTTATTGAGCCAGGGTAGAAACATGGGGGCCATAAAAAACACATCTCTGCATTCATTTTCCTGCAGTCCTCCCACTGACAGACACTATTTAGCCTTTGAGACTCAGGATTCAGCCTTTGGAAACCAGCTTGTGTTTGGCAGGTGGTGAGAGCCAGCAGTGTGGTAGGAAACATGATGCTTACGGTATTAGTTGTGTTGTAGTTGAAACAAGTTCTTGTTTTCTTATGATTTGAACTCTGCAGGAAAATGTCAGAAAATATAATTCCATCTGAATTCTGTAGAAAAATGTCAGAAAATATAATTCCATCTGTATTATTTTCATGTATAGACAAATAGGTTTGCCGGTCTGGAGGGGCGAAAGTAGAGAGATGTCACAGCACGTGCAGAACTTCTTCAGCTGGAGTAGCCAAATAGCACTGAGTGCCCAAAGAAATGTGTAGGCTTGGAGGATGCTCAGTTTATGGTCAGCTTGTTGTGTTTATTTGGTACCTCTGCCAGCTGAGGCAGCTTGTTCTCATGTGTGCAGGGAGGGTTTATGGGACCCAGGGTGTTTGTACCCCAT
This sequence comes from Chloebia gouldiae, assembly GCA_003676055.1. Lineage (NCBI taxonomy): Eukaryota > Metazoa > Chordata > Aves > Passeriformes > Passeridae > Chloebia > Chloebia gouldiae. Next base: position 64,041,264 of record QUSF01000001.1, on the reverse strand, counting down.
GTGCACACACTGGCTCCGTGTCAGTGCTGTTCCTGATGCAGGGCAAAGATTTATCAGCTGCATGTTGCTGGCTTGATTAAAAAGAGCTTCAGGATATAGAATCATAAAATCATAGACTATCTCAGGTTAGAAGGAATCCATATGGATCATCTAATTCAACTCTCTGCTCCTTCCAGGACTCCTTAAACTAAACTGTTTAAGAGCACAATCCAGATGCTTCTTGAGCTCTGACAGGCTTGGTGCTGTCACCATGTCACAGTCTGTTCCAGTGCCCAAGAAATAGCCAAAACCACAGGGAGAAGGGCTGCAAGTGCCTGCCATGCCAGTTACCATCAAAGTAGAATAACCTATGAAATTAAAACCTTCCCAGAGAGGACAACACCTGGAAAGAGAGGATTCACATGTCTCTGTTTGCCTGCTGTGCTGCAATGGCTGCATGAGCAGGAATCCTAGTTTCTCACTTTGGTTGTGACAGCTTTGTTTCCATGACTTTTATGGGGATGAGCCAGTGCTGGAAAGCTGGATCAGAGATGCTGGACTTTACTAACAGCTGCAATCTGTGTGGTTGTTGCTGTGCATGTGCTGTGGAATCCTTTAAAAGCATGAGGCTCACCTCCTAAATGTTGATGGAACAAAGTGGTCTCACCTTTGAAAAGGCTGAGATGACAAGATTAAAATCACTCCCTTATTATAGTCTTGCTCTCCAGCTGTGCCAGTGCCAAACACCTATCAGACCATGCTATTGCCAAGCACTCTTTGTATGGCATTTATGTGAGGTCTGAGGCATTTGTCAGAGGGAAAATCCTGTGCTTTTCCTGAAGGACAGGAGAGGCAATGGCCTTGCTTCTCCAGGTCATCACCTTGGTTATATCACCAAGTTAAAGCCAAAAGGATGCTCGTATTAGCATATATAACATGTCAAGCACATAATTAGTGGTAAACCCCAAGACAATAGCAGCTGTGGCTAAAAACCTAATTCATGTTGACATGAGGACTTGTGTAGCTTTTAAACCAAGGAAACCCACTGTGATGGTTCAAGAAGCAGCCTGGCATGTTCTACCAGGCCTAAAAAGCTTAGAATGATGGAGTATGCTTTTTATGTACAGAAACATGCACATGAACCAAGTTATTGTGCACAGATATAAAAAGAAAAAAAAAAAAAGAAAATACCGTAATGCATCAACAGGTGCCCTTGTAAACCACTCTCAAGTGGATTTCCTGGAGAGGTGGGATTCACCCATTGCTGCTCTATATTGGATCTTAAATTTCAGTTGTTGATTGTCATCTTTCAGCCCTTGGAGTTCTTAATCCCTTTCACATTAGATGAAGGCAGTCATATTATTGCTCATAAATCTGTGTCCCTTTACTGTGTGTTCATTCACTTTTGCAAATGTTCTGTTGATGAGCTGATGATTATCTGTGGGTAAATATCCAATTCTGTAACATCATCACCATGAAAGGGAATGCTTTAGCTTTGTTCTGAAGGTTATTCAAGTGGCTATCAGCTAAACCAGATGTGATCCTGGAAGGGTTATAACTCACATCTCAAATCTCTATTGATTCAAGAGGAGCAGGGGCAGGAGAAGAGTGAGGGCAGCAGGAGCAGCTGGAGAGCATTTCTGAGGATGATTCAAGCAAAAGGGGGTTTCAATAACTACATCAAAGTCAGAGAATTCATGTCTGACAAGGGAGGTTCTGTAGAGCGTGAGGTCTGCATTCCTGGGGCACAGCCATCCACATCACAAGCCAGCCCTTCTAATGAAACCCTGCAAAATTGACTGAGAGGCTCTCAAAAACTTAAGCCTTTGTCTTGCAAAGTACTGAGCATTATGCAATGGTGCTGAGACACCCTTCCAGTTTCCTAAAGATAAAGATCTGTGAAAAGGTTCTTTAGGCAGGAAGGTGCTTGGAAATATGATGACTTTAGGGGAATGAGACTCAAATCTGTCAAACTTTGAGTTGCATGGAGATATTAGTGGGAAAATATTTTTCACACTTTCTTTTGTTGTAAAACTGAAGGGGAAGCAAACCAAGCTACCTGATGGCAAGTTTAAAATGAACAAAATGAATTTACTTTTCATCCAGCAGGTCTTGAAACACCTCTTTGCATACTGTTCTGGAGGTTAAAATTTGTGTTTGAAACAGTGCATATGAGTTAATTAGAGAGAGACATCTGTAAACCTCTTGTGAGTACAAAGCCATTCTCTGCTTCAGGATGTCAGTAGAGCTCTGCAAAATGTGATTGGTGACAGAAGGGCAGAAGGTTTGAGAAGTCTCCCATGAGGAAAACTGAGGAAGATGGGCCAGGAGCTCACTGCACCTTTGTCTTGACTGCTGGTAGCTGTTCTTAGACTTTTGTACAACTCTTGAATATTCCTAATACTTTTGTTGCCCAGAAAGGGACAGACATTTCTGTAGTTTGTTCAGGGCTTAGACCAACATTATTCACACCTGTTAAATAAGATTTGCAAGCATGAAAAAGGTGTCATGAAACAAATGGATCAAGGGATCGCTACTATGATTTTTCCACAGGAAACCAGTCAATTAGAGGAAAAACTCTAACCATGAGCACCCATCATTTCAGAGGTGGTGGATGAAGGTTTCATTATGTTTTGCAGTGGGACTTCCCTCACTAATGGGTTTCCAAGAGTATCCAGGCTTTCCTTTTGTGCTTTATCTGTTTTCCTTCATGTTAATAATTGCACAGGCAGCAATGAATATGAGAAACAACTTTAGTAGATAAAGTCTATATTCTCCTAGCAATTTTTTTTCATGGTAATGACTGATAAAAGCACAGAAGGATTATTATAGTATTTCTAAGGAGAATAAAATCTCTGATGTGGTTTTGGCTTATAAGAGCTGCAGTGACTGCAAGGCCAAGCATAGAAAAGAAGAGCATGCAGATAGTTCAGGCTCTGGGCTAGACTGTAGGACATCTAGACTTGGAACTTGGCTCTAATGACCTTAAGCAAAGCAGCTAGTCTTTGTTCCCCTAAAATTAAGCTGAAGAGCCTCTTTCCCTCCAGGTCTGTATATCTTGCCCACCAGATCCTTCTAACAAAGGTTTTACTTCCCCTTCCCTTCTCTTCCAAATTGGAGCTATTGCTTCTGGAGAAGCTGTGGAAGTCTGTTCTGTTAGGTACAGTGTCTCCACACACAGCCCTGTGCTCTGTCTGCCCCAAAGTAGCTGAATACAGGAAAGGCCTGACCTGAAAGCCCTGTTGCTTTTTTACCCCTGTGCTGTGTTGCCAGCAGGACTTACCAAATTAGCATGAGCACTGTGCCTTTAGATCAGGGCTGGCCAGCATCCAGCAACTTGGGACACAAAAAAATGAGGGCAGTTCTGCCTGCAAAAAGTGCTGCAGGCTGGTTCAATGGAGAAAGAGAGCTTTCATCTGTGTATTTTTAAGGGATGCATTTTGGGATCAGGGTGATGGTGTGTGTGATTTGCTGGCAGGTAAAGCTCACACTGGTAGGTAAGGCTCAGGCTGGCAATGAAATTTTAGACCCAAGGGCTGGAGGTGAAAGCTTGAAAACAGCTTCAGTACAAAGCAACCAGCTTGAACTTCTAATAGCAGGATGTGTTGTCTGAACTCTTAAATTATGTAGGGCCTAAGCTTACAGGAACAAAAAAATAGTCCTAATTCCTGCAACTTCCAAATAAAACTGACTATCACTTCAAGAGATATATGTCCTTTTCATTGCTGAAATGGTGAGCCCAGTGATGCTCCAGTGAGGTTACAGACCTTGCTTGGGATGCTGTGGTGTTCAGGTAGTGTCACCAAGTCCCCAAACTCACAAATGCCTCTCAGTTTACCCAGGACTGGAGAGCTGAAGCCTTTCCCCAGAGAGGCTAAGGCAGAAGAAGGCAGCAGGAGCCTTGGTGCATCAGCATCCATGCTGGCTCCTTCAGTGAGCACTTCTTGACAGTAACAAAATGGGAAAACATCTCCAAGTTTAGAAATAATCTTGAGTTGAAATTTCAAGACAAAACAAAACCCCAATGCCCTGTCACTGATGTTCCTTGGAGACAGTGGCTATGGAAACGTTGCCTCCTCAAGGTTGCGTTCTCATGTTCTTAGTGCTCAGGTCTTCTTGTTTTATTGCAGAATAAAATGTAATGTGGGTAAAAGTGACCTGGTAATGCAAAGTGAAAGCACAACCTGCAGGTCTTTTTTTATATATATGTTTTGGGTTTGTTTTTTGTTTTTTTTTTTTTTTTATTTTGTGCTGGAACTGTTCTTTGGCTCAGGAGTTATTCTTAGCTACTGAGTGCTGGCTAAGAGCACTTAACCTCTCAATCCAGCACTTAAACATCTGTATAATAATACCTCATCTACTTCATAAGGCTGTCATGCAGTTCACTGAAGTTGTTAATATTGTGATTTCTTCTCAGAATCCTCATATTAAAAGGTGAGTTCTAGTAATGTTACTATCTGCCTTACTCAGTGTGTTCTGAATCCTCTTGTGTATATGACCAGTTTTGTCTGCATGCTGAGTATTTTTGTGTCCCCTTAACTGTAGTTAAAGCACATTCTGCAGAGCTAAATAACCATGGTTTGATGGAGTTCTTTTTCTTAACCATAATTAGAGGGTTTTAGATAAATTCTGTGGGTTTCTGTGACCCAGAATAACAGCTGCAGATTGCAGTAAACAACTCAAAGTCAGCTCACATACTTATTGTGATTGTGACAGCTTAATTCTCAGCAGTGTAAGAGTGCTAGTAACTTGGTTCCCTTTTTTTTCCCCCCTTACATAAACTTAGAAAACATGTATTTATTTTTTAGCATTGCCCCCTGACTGGCAGGTACATTGCTGGTATGCAATGACATCTACTGGCAGCCAGAAGTTTGCAAAGTCTCCAGCACTTGTTTCTTTAGAGGCTTTCTCTGCCAAGATCCACTGGCAGTGATGAGAGGAAACTTGTGAGAGAGATTTGCCAGCTCCATGTTTCTTCCAAAAATAAACTGGGGGGGAGGAGGGGAAAAAAACAGATTGTCTTAATTCTGCAATTGATAAATCTTGTTGGAATGCAGGATGCTCCTGAGAGTGATATTGTAGTGGATCGGTATGGATTATCTGCCTGTTAGGTGGGAAATAAAACAGCTTTCCCAGCAGTCTGGAGCTCACCCTCTGAAGTGCAGCTCAGCCTAATGAATCACAGAGAGCTGCAGCATTACACAAAGCAAGTTGCTATCACTGATCCATCAAAAGTGTCCTGAGCATTCCCTGCCCTTCTCCCTGCTGGTTAATCTCTCTATGCAGATGGATTTTCCCCTTTCCACTGATCAAAGCTCTTGCTGGGCTGTTCTTGGTTTTGTGATGGCTGAGAAGGCGCAGGTGCCTTGTTCATGGATTCCTTGAAGGGGCAGGTAAGGGCAGCTGAGACAGGGCAGTGCTGGATTTTGTGCTGTTCTTGATTGCCCAAATGCAACTCTGGACCCCTTTAATTTCCTGTTCTGGGTCTCTCACCCTTTTTCTTGAGCACTACCTTGAGATTTTGTGTCTCCCAAAGCCCACAAGGCCTTCTGTCTCTGGCATTGGCAGGAAGATGGTGTTTTGGGTCTCAGACCCTGCTGAGTAATAAATGTACACATAGTACTAAGTGCCAGATGAGGGAAATAGAAGGTTTTTTCATGACAAAAGTTTGCTTTCCTGATGAAGCAGTGTGTGGACCCATAGTGGTTGTTATTCCAAGGATATCTGATGCATTTGGTATTGGGAGTAGTTTTGGGTCTCTGGAGACTGGGTTTTTTTCTGTCCTTGTCACTGGCTCCAAAGAAGATCTTGACCAAGTACCTCTTCCCTTCCTGTACCTCAGTGTCCAAGTAAAATGGGAAGAAGGATCATGACCATTGTCATAACCTCTGAGATGAAAAAGACCTAGGGAGCAGCACCACTTCATAAAGAAATAGCATAAAATCATAAAATAGTTTGGGTTAGAAGGGACTTTAAATATCATTTAACTCCAACTCCTGTGTCTGGCTGGATCAAAGATATTTATACCTTTGGCAAAGACTTGGCTGAGCAGCCTCAGGTGTGTTTGGCAGTGAACAGCAGAGAATCACTTCAAGTTATAAGTAGGTGGTGATAATACTTTAGGCAGAGATTCTCTTCAGTTTGGGTGTGACATTTAAAGAGACGTGTGGAGAGATGTTGCTCTTGCAAAGAGCAATGAGAAGAATGATCAGTGATTTGGCAAATTTACTTATGGAGAGATTTAAAGGAAGAGACTCTTCAAGGAGGAGAGGAATCATGGACTAGGTGATGCAGTTAATCCTGAGGAAAAGCTTTGTACATATTTCAGGGAAGTGCCAGAAGACAGACTAAGGGCTGAATGTGGAATATCAGTAGCAGAAGATGGTTAAGAGCAGATCAATACGAGAGTTTGGAGTGCTCTGACGCATTACTTCTCTGCCCTAACGAGCTCTTCTTGGAGCTACTGAAATTGTTGAGTGCTATGTGGAGATCTGAAGCAACAGAAACTTCCCAGAAGCAGAGGAAATGGATTATATAGATTATTCTTGCAAGAAAAAGTATCAACCACTATGTGTCAAATCATCCACAAGACCAGAACCATTTTCTATGTACTTTTTATAGATAAAAGGACTTTAATTTATCAATGCCTTGATACATGACTGGAATATTTTTCAATGAGCACTTCCCTCTGGTAGCTTGCAAGCTGTTTGTCTGGTCCTGAGTGAAGTCAGGTGCTGACAAGGAGCATCAACTTGTGCTTCAAGGCAAAGAAGTTTCTGGAGCAGAGTTATGTTTTTCATATTTATAGGTTTCTAGGAAATGTGTCTTTAATTGAAGACCCTCTTGCCCCAACCATGCAAACAAGAAAAAATGAACTTTTGGGATCTATTAGACTTACTTCTGCAAACCCAACTCATAGTCCAGTATATTTGTCAGGTTATTCCTCTGTGCAGTGGGATTATAGTACTGATTATTTCCAATTATATTTTACCTCCTATTAATTATGTTCACTCATAAATAGATGTGCAAACTGTTGACTGTTTCTTAATTTGAATGCTTCAGCAATTGTTGGAGCAACTCCAGGTGTTGAACATGAGAATGTCAAACAGAAGAGCTCCCTCTTGTACTCCCCTGTGCTCTCTGCTGCAGAGGTGCTTTCTTGAGTTACATTCTCCACTTGACTCAGCCTGGGTTAGAGATGAAGCAGAAGTTCAGGAGTTGTCAGGGGTTCCTGACTACCCCAGTCTCTCAGCAATCACCTACTTAGGAGGTGAAGCAGTGTTGTGGTAGGGAAGCAGATAACAGGAAGCTGATGGATAGGATTCCAGGCACAAGTGACAATTTTGAAGTCTTTAGGATGTTTCTGTTATTCTAAACTCTATGCTGACCTTGATGACTGTAGAGCTGTGCCACATGAGTGAGCTGTGATGCATCTTTTCCCCTCCAGCACCAAGATTATAGGTGACCATGTGTCAAATTAGCTGCAACCCAGATGTCACTTTACCTATTTTAATGAAAATTTGGAATATCAGGTTTCTTGAGAGAAAGATATCTACTGGAATCTCTGAAAAATGGGGCATCTTCTCTCTCCAGAAGAACCATGATCATAAAATGGAGGATTAAAAGGAGCTTTCTGGTCTCATGGGGGAGGGGGGGGGTTGGGGGGTTCATGACATTCATGATAAGATTCGAGGGTTTAGAGAGCTTTTGAAAATTAATATCTCCTGCAAAAAGTAGCTGTTGGGGACAACTGAATTCTGTGTAGTGGATTAAATAAGATCTTTCATATGTCTGAAATACAAAATCGCCAATAGTTATCATTTAAACAGTTGTTTGCACTAGGCTGGATTTCCTGGTATTCCTGCAGAACCTGTGACTTCTACTGACCCCTTGTATCATGTCCACATTACCATTCTGTTTATTAAATCAGAATATAATACAAAGACACAGAAGAGAAGATATTGTTAATTTCTTTCTTCTTCTTTACTACACCAAAGTCTAAGTTGCAATGAATGTCTTATTTTATGTGGAAGCAGAAGATTAGGCCAGCTTTGGTGTCAATTTTGCCAAGATATTAACAGGGATTTAGTATTATTAAGAAAATAGAATCCTGCATCTGGGGACTGGAGAATGGCAGTAATTTGTGCTGCCTGTCTGGTCAGCTGCTTTTGAAAATGGAGTTAGGTGGTGTGTATCTACTGCAACTCTACTTCTCAGTTGATTTGCAGATCATCCCTGGCTTTTAATGAAACTCTGGTAATTGCCCTGCCTCTCTAAGAAAAAACCCACAAAAAACCCCACCTCCAAATTTACAGTAAATTTCAATAAAATATTTATTATGTCATTGGTTTGTTCCCTTGAATAGAGAAACACTGAAAAGAAAGATATTGCATTCTTCCAGACTGTGAGGTCTCTTGGAAGTGTTCTAAGACATTTGAAGACCTGAAGACCTCACTCAGGATCTCTTCTGTCCCCCCACTTCATGTGACTTATCAAACACTGCTAATAATTCAGTGTGTAACCATGGATCAGCAGTAGGACTGCTACCCATCATCTCCTCATTCATTCTTCATGAACATCAATCTGCCAAGTTAGATCAGCACAAAGAGCCAGGGGAAATAATAAATTTATGGTTAAGGCACTTCTCGGGGTCTGTGTGTTGAGGTAACCCCGAGAATATAAAAGTCCTTCTTTCCCAGCCCGCACAGCCAGAGAAGAAGTCTGAAATGCATAGGGTCGGCTTCTCAAGGTTGTTTATTTCCTCTTATCTATAACTTTCTTTCTCTGACCTGCTGAGCTCCGTCTAGCAAGTTGTCCATGGCATTCTGTCTGCCCTCTAGGGCGGTGCTTACATTTTATACCAAAAACTACATGTTTTTGGTATAAAAACTATGTTTACAATAATGTGCCAATATCTATCATTTATGTTGGACAGTGTGTCTCTACCTTAAACCAATAGAAAAGTGTCACCATCACACCCAGATGTGGAGGATGAGAAGAAGGAGAAGATGGTTAGGACACACCCAAATCCCTCCATCCCTCCATCTTGTCCCCTTGAACCCCATTCTAAAAAGCCCCAAAATTCTACTTTTTCATCATGTGTTAATTCAACTATCACACTACTCAAACTCTTGTGGCTTGTAAGTCCTCATACAAAGTTGGCAGTTTTTTCCATGGGCTAAAATCGAAGCCACCCATGTTTTTGACTTCTTGCCAGGGTCTCCAAGCCCCCTGCCAGGGTCTCGAGACAGCCAGGGCAGCCAGAGAGCTATCCTGGATTCCCACAGCATTAACCTGGATCATGGGAAATCTGTCTTTGCCCCAGACTCGGGGACCTTTTGTCTGTCCTCTGCTTTGTTGTACCTCCGACTGATGACCCTCGTGAGGTGACAGCAATATTACAGTTGCTGTCACCCCTTTCTCATTTCACAGGGAGGCTGTGAAGTTAATTAAGAAACGAGAGAGGGGGTGTTAATGATGAAGTGCCGCTACTCCACAGTTCAATTTTACTTCTGTTTCAATTTCAGATTGCCCAGTTGTTCTGTTTCCCTTCAAATCTTGCTATTTTGTCTCCTACTTTGGCTCTAGGCCTCCTAGTTTGTGTAGATGCCAACATGCTGAGTGTGTGATTCATGGGGTTCTCCTTGGCAGATTTTTTGCAGTCTTCCACTGACATTTTGTGAGAGGGTTTGAAATTTTAATTTCATACCAGGATTAGAAAAGTGACACTTTTGTCTGAGATGTAGACCAGTTTGAAAGATAAATAAAATGTATGGAACTGACCTTATAATGATCTGTATTTTGTTGTCTGGTCTGTATGCTGAAGGAAGAGAACAGTGATTCATTAGAATTTGACAGGCAAATGAGAATCTAACCATGCGTTTTGGAATTACTTTTCCCCATTTTTTATTTTTTTTGTTTAGCTTGCTCTATTTTCATTAACATAGGCCGCAACCCAGAGTTGCAAATAAAATATGTCATTATGGGCCACAGCTGTTCTCAAGTTAGAAGAGATATTTGTAAACTTGGCAGCTGCTTGAGGAGCTGCAAATGGAGGAAAGAAAACCATTTAAATTTGAGTGGATTGCTTAAAAACATTACTGAGGAATTTTTCCTTTATGTGCTTCTGATGTCTCTCTAGGATCGGGTAATACTGAATTGTTTTATCTCTACATCTCTCCTTATACCTGCAGATTCCTTCCTTTTCTGTTTTAGGTCTCTTCAGAAAAATATTTGTTATGAGGCTGGATATGGCAAAATCTGTGCACTAGTTTTTCCCACTCTGATGAAATAAATAATTTAGTAATTAAGGTTATTTTTTCTGTAATTTCACCATTATCTCCACTCAGACATAGCAGGATCTACATGGATGTTGTACTGGTTTTTGGCTAGGGTGGAGTTAATTTTCTTCATGGTGGCTGGTATGGGGTTGTCTTTTGGATTTGTGTTGATAATACAGAGATGTTTTTGTTATTGCTGAATAGGGTCCACACAGAGTCAAGGCCTTTTCTGCTTTTCATACAGCCATGTTGGGTCGGAAATTGGGGTGCAGGGGAGGTTGGGAAGAGACAGAGCCAGGACAGGTGACCCAAAGTGACCAGAGGGATATTCCAGACCACATGGCATCATGCTCAGAGTATAAAGTGAGGGGAGGAAGGAGAAAGGGGGAGCCTTTGCAGTGATGGTGTTTGTCTTCCAAGTAACCATCACCTGTGGTGGGGCCCTGCTCTCCTGGAGATGGCAGAACATCTGCCTGCCCATGGGAAGCAGGGAATTTTTTCCCTGTTTTGATTTGGTTGTGTGCTTGGCTTTTGCTTTCCCCATTAAACTGTCTTGATCTCCACCCAAGAATTTTCCAGCTTTTACCCTTCTGATTCTCTCCCCAATCCCACTGGTGGGGAGTGAGAGAGTGGCTGCATGGGGATTGGCTTCAGGCTAGGGTTAAACCATGGCAAATGTGGATATAATTTGGTCACTGACCATAAACAGAAGGTATTCCATAAACTGTGGGATAGTGGGGCTCACTGTAACCCAAGTGAGGTGAATTTTGGCGTGACCCACAACAAATTAAGGTACATGTGCATATGGTAATTATGGAGGGATCACTAACCTGGAGCTGGCATGGTCTGGTAAATCCTGGTGTACCAGGAAGACATCTTTCCTCAAATATAGAAATGGAATAACTCTGCTGATGTACACAAACTAACAAAGGAACCTCTCTGGGTATGTCTGTCCTTACCCAGATAGCCTTTTTTTTTTTTTTTCCTGAAGCCAAGAGGAGTGTTTTATTTTTCATCACCCCAATATTCTGTCTGCAGCAGCTGGGAGTTGCCTGTGCTTTGAAGTTCCTCATGATGTGGCATTTCCTTCAGTCCATTGAGTGGACAACCCATGTGCCCATGTGAGCCCTGCTCCAAGAGTCTCTGGAAAAACAGAAACAGTGGTTACCCCTTGCTTTGTATCCATTGTGGCGCTCTGAATGCTTCCATTTAAAAGCAAATACAAAGAAATTCAAAATTCTATCATTTTTACTGAATTCTGGTTAAACTTTTTGTTTTCATTATGGCTCAAAAAAGCTTCCTAATTTTTTTTTCTTGAAGAATTGTTATCAGTTCTTTGAGGAATGAAGGATGGAGTTTTCAGAGTGACTATTCTAGTGCTGTATCCTCAGAGCTTGCAGTTTATAATTTTTTAAGTACTTCCTAAACCAAGCTTATTTGTTACTGCAAATACTGTATTTGTTACTGCAAAATACCTCACAGGTACAACTACCTGCACAGTCAAGTTTTTTCCCACAAAACTATTGACAAAAAAAAGCAAAAGGCTGCCCCATCTAAAGTGTAAAATTACTCCAGAAAATATAAGCTAAGCCTAAGGGAAGATGCCTTAGAAGCTATAGTCAGTTCCCCTCTTTATCAGTAGCCTCTTCTTTTGCTGATGCTTCTCATTTCTGAAGTCCTTGTTACCTTCCTGTTGTGGTTCTGGTGCTTCTCCAGAAAAGGAAAGCCTTTGAATTTCAGATATTCATAAAATAAATGGGTGACAATAGGATTTCATGGCAAAAACAGCTACCTGTGTTTTACATGTCACCACCTGATTCCTATTTGTTAAAGCTGGGAATGCGGCCAATCTGTGGGAATACAGGATTATTTTAATCGCTCTCAGTGGCACAACCAGGTTTGGCCTTTGTGTGCAAAGAATGTGATGTGCAAAGATTTGTTCCCCAGGGCTCAATGCCAGCTGCCTGTTGTCCCACTGTGCTTCATCCCAGAGCACTTGCAGACAGTTATTCCACTGCCCTGACCTCTCTGCCTCTGCCCTTTCTTTTTCATATTTAGACAATGCTTGCAGTTTTAAATGCTCGAGCAAGTGGAATAGACTGCCCAGGAATGTTAAGGTATCGCTGTCCCTGGAAGTGTTGAAAAAACATGCAAATGTGGTTTAGTGGTGGACTTGGCCATGCTGGGCCATGTTGGACTCGACCTGGGAGGTCTTTTCTGCCCTCAGTGATTCTACTGGAAGTCAGCACAAGGGGCAGAAGTAGGAGCTCTTCCCACTCTGTAGAATTTCCAGTGGTGATTCCCCAGGGGTTGTTAAACCTGTCTCTAGAGTCTAGGTTCTGTGCAGTTTTCTCCTTGGAGAAAAACTGGAAAAGCTGGTGTATACTCTCCTGTCCTTCATGAATATTTCTGTGAGCACTGTGCTTCAAATTTATTGACTGCTCCTAGGATTAATTTGTTCAGCTTTGCCAAGCAGTTGCTATTTCATGGCAGGAAAGAAAAGGCAAGAGAAGAAGCTAATTAAGTGGATCTTATGCAAACTCCTTTTGCTTTGCAGAGGAAAGACACAAATTTTTATCCTACCTGTGTGACACACTTTGCCATGGAACAGAAGTTCCTTCAAGTTACATTGACCTCTTGGAGCAAATTATTTCCTCAAAAATCACGTTTGCTGTTTGATGGGTTTTCTATCTCATTAGAGAGCCATTCCAATAGAGCAGAGCTGACTTTTACCACCAGCTGCATTGCAAATTCTGGAGGGCTTTGTGAAGGTTCAGTTAGTAAGAAAAGTGATTATAAAGCCTTTAATTTGCATATACAGGACAGATACTTTTCAGATACTATCTTTTGTTTACCTTTAAGTGCCAAGTACACCTATAAATAATTAAGGCTGGATTTTGACATTGTTTTCAAAATAGCAAACCTTGCCCTAAGAGTACATCCATCTAAGTCTGCTAGACTAGACTTATGGAAAAAAAGCCAGAAATAAGACTGCATGTGGTAGAATTTTGCCTGAATTTATCTACATATTTAGGTAGTCCTTATATGTATGCAGACAACTTGGAAATGTATGCATCAACTTCTTAGCCAATTTAATGCTCTTGCAAAAGAATTTTTCTGTGCTAGTGAGATTTTACAAAAGCAGATGGGGAAAAAACTCCCAGCCTTTTGTCCTAATGAGAGTAGCAAGAGGGAAAAAAAATCCTACATTTGAATTTTTCCAAAATTTCCCATGTGAATTTCCATGCTGTTTATTTCAATTAAAAAAAAAAAAAAAACAAACCAACATGGCATTGGGAACTTGACATTGTAGTAAGTTGGCCATGCCAAACTTCAAGTTCATGCCTTGGAAAATGGCAACAGGAGGGTTTCTCAGGGAAGTGTTGCTATGCTTCAAATACTTTTTTCTAACAAGGGTAGGTCTCTAGACTTTTTCTTAGAAAACTGCTGGTTCTGGATGGTAATTACAAAAAGGAAGGGAAAGAATGCACTGGAATGGAAAAGTGAACCTGTTCAAATATGGGCAAGTTAGAGGTGACTGAGCACAGCATTGTTACAGTGAAGTGAAAAGCTGGACTAAGTTGATGGACTCAGAGATGGCAACTGTACTGTCTAAAGTACACAGATATACCACAGAATCATATGGCATTTGATATGATATGGCATTTAATATGAGGTGTTTTTTCCATTGGTGTTGTAGGGTGAAGAAGGCTTTCCTGGCTTTCCTGGACTGAAAGGGGACAAAGGAGAAAAAGTAAGTCCAAGTCTTTATTAATTATACTCTGAAAAGTGTAAGAGTTTATAAAGCTGTTGTGGAAGTCTAATGAAAATTGACCCTACTTCTAAGCTTTTTGTTTTACCTCTGTATTATATTTTGTTGCATTTTGTGTAAGCAAGGTGCTCAGAAATGGAGATTATGATGTTGTACTGTATTTCATCAAGTGCAGCTGAAAGTTTTTAAACCTATTGATGATGCCCAACCACATTTGACAAATGTGTGGAGAGCTCAAAGGCATAATCTTTGACTAAACTTTGTAAAACTCCAAAATGCATAAATGTAATAGAGCAGGATCTCAGTACTAATGCACACAGAAACACTAGAGTCTTTTCAGTATGAGACATGGAAAGCCAAAGATTACTATGCCTTTACTTGCACTGAACATAAATAACTTTTGGACTGTGGTGGCCTTTAGCTGCTTAATGTGTCATCATCTTAAAAAAAAAAAAAAACAAAAAAAAAATTAAATCTAGTACTGAGCTAATTCTGTTGACTAGTATATACTTTGGACACATTTGTTGGAAATCTTTTAATCAAATCCTCATTTGCAGGAGGAATTTTAGGAAATTAAACTTTTCCCTCCTCTTATAAAATAGCAGATGTTCCAGATCACAAGGCAAGATGCCCCTCCATGTAAGACACAACAAACCTGCCCTGTACAGTCACAGCCTACAGTGGCAGCTTGCAGTGCTCTCTCTGTTTATCACTTGAGCCTTTTTTTATAGCACACCTAAGACAACTGCACTGCCTAAAACTGCTGTCAAGAAGTCAAACACTAAGCCAGTTCCTCACTCTGTGTTGATTTGTCTGTTGTTTGTTCTGCTCTCCATTTGTTCTTTAAATTGCTGGCAGCAAACTTGCCTTTTCTCCACATTTGCTGCTGTTCCTGTTAGCTGGGGAGCTACCAATCTTATCATACTTAGTTCCATTTATCCTGGTGCATAGGAAGATTTTAAATGGTAAAATTTTGAATTTAAGTGGTACTTGGTTTCCTGTTTCTTTGTTTTCTACGCCTTTGGATATTCACAGCTCTGGAACTCGCTTCCCAATGGCCAGGGTCATTCCTGAGGACTGCTTGAGTATATCAAGGCTTTTTTTCTATTTGCTTTTAGGCTTACTACTTATTATAGCTTTGCCTAGAGGCTTCTGAGCTTTCCCCAAATGCTGTATAATCAAGGAGAAAAAAAAAAGAATTAAAAATGCATTTTTTGAGACAATGAAATGGTGAAGAGAGAAGCTAAGAGAAGATGATATGATAATATTAAGATGACTCAGTTGTTGTGTGTCTAATTAGCGCCAGAGCTTTTATATTAATTTATTCTTAAATGAGTTAAGTGGACTAGAGTGCCTAGTTCCTCATTAGCAGCTCATCAATCATCCCTAGTGTATTAATGTCAGCAGCAGCTCCTCCAGGAACTGTAAATAATAAATGTTTGTGTTGAAATGTTTCTCCTCATTTCTTATTCTTCTCTAGATGTGCTGCTCGTGTCACTGCAGTTGCAGTGGATGTTAATGCTGTGCTGATGATAACTCTGTTGTTGTTACAGGGTTCCCTGGGCTCACCTGGCCCCCCTGGGAGGGATGGAGCAAAAGGAGAAGCTGTAAGCCTTTTTGTTCCTCCCATGTAATCCTGCTTTTCAGTGTCATGCAGGCAGTGGGCATCAATCTGCCTTGAGTGGAACACGTCTGGGGGATTTGTGTAGCTGTTTTAGGAACAGCAGAAACAAATGGCAGGAGCTTAATAGTCCCAAAACTCTCCCTCACGTGTTTGCAGCCCAGGTAGCTGTCCTATAGATTAACCATCGCTGGAGGCTCCAGGGCAGCTCTGTTATCATTCATTAAGGAGGGAGAGGGAGCAGCCTGTGGTTTGGGACCTGCTGGTAAATAGCTGCAGCTGCAGAGCCTGGCCACTTGTTTTATGGCTGGCAAGGAGTCCTTGGCTAGCAGAGTCAGCAAAGGTGCAAGGGACCATGCTGCTTTCCACAGCAGCCATGGGCTGGAGAATTTGGAGTCTTGGTCACAGAAGAAAAGACCTCAAGTCCTCTTGTGCACTGATAAAAACTAAGAGAAGAGGAGGAGGGCATGGTTAGTTTAAGGAAGGATGCAGTGTACCAAATAATGCCTGTAGGAGGACTACAGTTGAAACAAAAAGCCACAAATATGTTTTCCAGTATCTCAAAGAAGTGTGTTTTAGAACCTTACATCCTTTCCCCTGCTTGATCACCATCCCTTAGAAATATCTTCGACCTGATGTTGAACCTTCACCATGTCATTCACTGTCCCTTTGTGGCAGTCACTTGGTGGCAACTGAAGGAGCTTGGGAAAGGATTCTCTGGAAGGCAGGTATACACTAAAGGAGTGACACACAGCAAAAAAAGTTCTTTTCCTTACATCCTATTTCTTTCCTCCATGATTGTCATACTCTGGAAAAACTGTGACAATTTTTCAGTATTGTTTCCAGAACTGATGTAACTTCACACCATCACACATGGCATGGGATTGCACAGTGTCATACTTACAGAATTCCTTATAAGATGTGTTTATACACTGCAAGGTGACAATTCAAGAACAAATGCATTATGCTGACTCCAAGGAATCCATCTTTGTATGCTGTAATCACTGCAAGCTGTTCACAACTTGGGGAATTCAGTTTTCACTACTTGGTTGTGTTTGGAGAGTAGATGAAGAGCTGTTTAAGTTTTCATTCTCTTTCTGCTTCATTTTTGTGAGGAAAACACATTGTAAACTTTCAGATCTCTGTATAATGGCACTCAGGACTGTCAATATTTCTAAGTGCATGTACTGACTGGTTTGAGCTATCCTAACCTTTATATATATAACAGATTTGTGTTTACCAGTGATATTTCTGTTACTTGCAGGGTGAACCAGGACAGCCAGGAGCATTTGGACTGCCTGGGCCAGCAGGTCCAAAGGTAAGCTTTCCATTTCTTCTTTACATGGGCAGGCATATTTTTTCACTCATTTTCTATGTTTACATGGTTTGAATTACTCCTTGTTGATGACATTTGATAGTCACTGGTGAATGAAGAAACAAAAAATGCTCATTTCCATCAGAGGTCTGCTAAGTTATCAGCAATTATGCAGAGTGTGTAAGAAGAAGAAATAAATTTTGTTCAATCAACAGCATAGCTGGAGAAGGCGAAGAAAACATGTTTTGAGGCACATAAGCCTTGTGTCATGTCTTCTGCAGCTTTCCCAACTTTCACTAAGATGCTGATAAGAATTATTTCCTCTGCTCTATGACTTGAAAAATAGATGATGTAGAGATTCTATCCTGAATGTTTCTGCCTAGTTTGGGAGCTTCAGTTTTGTGTCATTGAACAGTGCCTGGGTGATCCAGAACGTGAGCCAGTGCTTATATCACTGGGTTTGCTTCGAACAAAGTGCTTCTGAATGCAGATCTGGTGGCACTTAGATGAGCATCAGAAATGCTAATTTTGAAGCAGCATTTCTTTAACCTCCTTTCAAAGTCTCAGCTCTCCTTGCCTTGTTCCCTGGTTATTGAGGGGATAAATACCCCTCAGGTAGTTTCAGCCTTGTTATAACACAAAAAGTAGATGGTGACAAGTGTGTTTTTAGGGGTATCACGCACAGCAAGTTCAGTTCATCCTGTGAAAGGTGCTGCAAGGACAACAATTTGATTGCCTGAATTAACTTCATTCAGTTCTGTTCCTGTACAAGCCAAAACCTTTGAATATCTCATCTTTCTGGAAAAGCCATTTCTAGTCACCTAAATCTCACACTGAGTTCACTGATGCCATTATCCTCAGATTGGAGTTGAGTACCTCAGCACCTTTCCTGGTGTAACCTTGACTGTCCCTTGGCTCTGTCTGAGAGGACTTGATGAAGCAGGTCATATACAGGTCCTCAGCTATGCAGAGACCTGTCTCCAAAATGTCCCTGTGTTTTTGCACAGAGGGAAATGCACCCTCTCCCAAACTCCCATCGGGAGAGTATCAGAACTCATAAGGAGTTTGTAGATTAGCAGAAATATTTGGCAGCCATCCCAAGAGTCTCCGTGGAAATCATATTGGCTTCAGCAGGGGATAAATGACACATGCAAAGCAGGGCTGGGCTGAGCTCAGTGGAGGCACACTGAATATTTTGCCCTTAGTAAGATTTGGATCTTGGATGAAATGAACTGAATTTGCCACTCACAAATGCTTTTTACCTGCATCTCTCCTATCTAGTAAATAAATACATATTTTCTTTCTGTCCTGCATGTCTCATGTAGTGGAGTTACAAACCAGCAGGCTATATGATGATCTTTGTGGTATGGACTTCCTCACACTTGCTTTGCAAAGCTTTTACAAACCAAGCTAAACTGAGGCACCTACATCTTCTTCAAGGTGGACTTGATCCTGCTCCAGATTTCCCACCATGTTTTTCAGGAACATGCAGTTCAGCCAGTTAATGAGGCAATGAAGAATAGAAGGAGCTCAGATCTATGGGCTGGGCAGGAGAGGTGCTGATGGGGCTGGACCTAAGGACGTCTGACTGGACAGTGCCAGGTGCTCCCAGGAAAAACATGAGCTTGGCCAACCCCAGCCCCTAAATATAAAATTATTGTCTATTTTCACAGTGACTTTCATTTACTTCAATGGAGCAATGGCTGTGTGCAGTGTCCTTCAGCTGGATTCTGGCCTAAACTATTTTGAGAAATAACCCTGAGATGCTGACACGGCGTTAAAACCTAAAATAGGAATCCACACTACTCCTCCCTGTAAAGCCTGAGCACCTCATCAATGTGGAAGGTGTATAAGGATGAGTGGAGTTGGCAATTAGAGAGGTCACATCTCCAATTACTGGTGTAATGATTAGAGTTTTTTGTCAGATCACTTATTTTTGTCACCAGCATCAATATAGCAGCTCTGGGCTCTACCCCACGCTCGCTCCATGGGAGAGCAAGCTTGCAGTTTGTCTGGTTGGTTGGGTTGTGATCCTTCTTGTCTCAATCCATCTTCATTAGCATTGAGCCAGGCAAGCCCAGTGTTTGCTCAGCAATGATACCTGTGCCCCGGGAAATTCAGCCCCTTGTTTATCTACTTGGCTGAGGAGCCTTTTGCTTCAGTGGGAATTGCCAGCACTTTCTTTTAAGAAGTTGTCTTGTACTTTTTACAGACCTCATTAATTGTGTGAAGCTTCCAGTAGCACAGATAAGAGTACTCCAGACTTCTGGTACTGCAATTTCAGTCCAAAGAGTTACAGAAATGGTCACTGAGCCCATTAGGGTTCATGTGTAGGTTACAGGAATGAAACGGCCTCGGTATGTCATCCCTGGTTTTACTGCTTTTTCTTAGTGGTGTCTCTGGGGGAAATTGTTCCTAGCTCAGTATCTTCAGCATAAAACTGTAGGGTTTGGAGTGGGTATTTTCTTTTTCATCAGACTTAGAGGGTAAACTTCTTTATTTCCCAAGAAGGATGTGTGATATTGCTGGCTACAAGCTGGACACAAAGAAGAGTTATCAAAATCAGCCTTGTGTTGAGGTATTGCAGCTTCTGGTTACAGACATTATGGTACTCTGAGATGGCAAGAAATATTCACTGGTCAGTGGGGAAAACTCCCACATAAATATGTGGGACCTCACAGGTTAATTTAAATGGAGTAAGTCAGTCCAGAGAAAAAGGGCCATATCTCAGATTGTTCATTGTACCATTTTATAGCAGCAAAATAAAGTTTGGATTTTTGAGCTCAGACCCTTTAGCCTGCAATATCCTGCAGCAAATATTCAACCTTTTCCTTCATTTTTCCCCCCTGTATCGCTAATAAAAGGATAAAGAGGTTTTTTTGTGGTTGTCATTGCTGTGGCACAGACATAGCTATAGCATTCCCATCTGAACTGACAGTTATTTGCACTTAATAGAAAAAACAGAGAGGGTAAAAAAAAAAATCAATCCTTTGAAATAAAAAGCATTAGGTAAGAGTTTCATTTGGACAAATTTCCTTCTTGCTTGCTCAAGCTGTCGAAGGTCTCACGCTTCTCTGGTTTACCAGACATGATCTCAGCACAGGCCTTGAATGGGTTCAGCACATTTCATCCAGACAAACCCAGTTTCTCTATAACTTCTGCTGAGTGTTACAACCACGTTTTATGTAACAGGACTGAATTAGACTTCTGCAATTTGGATGTCTTGGAGCAGGACTTTGTTTCTCTTGGGGTTTTGCCTAGACTTTGGTAGTAGTATTTTTCTGCAGGCTGGAGGAGAGATTTAGGTGCATACCTGCTATTAGAGGACTTGCAATGCTTCCTGACCTTGCAGGGGTTCTCACATGTCTGATCCTGGAGCCATCTTTGCTTGTGCTTGAACCCTACTCATTAACCTGCACTAGGGGAAAAAAAAGCCTTAGTTCTGATACACATCTTGCATTTTTAATTTTATTATCTTTTTAATATGAAACTTGTATTAATACAACATCTAGTAATTATTTTAAAATTATTTAGTAATAATATCTCTATCTGTTTTGAAGTCTTATCCATTACAGCCACCCAATTAAGCGTTAGACAGATGAGAGTGGTGGAAAGGGAAGTGATGTAAGTAAGAAAATAATTAGTCAAACAGGTGATATAAGATGCCAAACCAGTTCTCTAAGTCAACTTGCCAGGCCCAGGCTGTCTCCATGGGGTAGTTCTGAGGGCTGAGCCTGTTCAGCTGGGGATCCAGATAATTTTCAGGCATAGTAAGATGCATAAAGGCACACTGTCAGATAATTTTCAGGCACTGTAAGACAATAAAGGCCTCTCCATTATGGTGTACCTTTTCCAAGGCGAGTCAATGCACAATCACCTAAAAGACTGATGAAATATACCTGATCCTCTTGCATTTTTTCTTATCAGTAAAAATAAACATTGGAAAATTTAGTTCTGATCTGTTTCTTTGCATTTACTCTTCAAAACATATAACATTTTGAAGACTGTGGTCACTTTAAAGCAATGTATACCTTTGCTTTGTTCCATTAACAGTGTTTAGGAGCCCCAACAGGTGTTGTATGCAACAACTTGCATTACCAAACCTGAAAAACCCTGTAGAGAAACTTGTATGGGACAGTTTGCCTTTGTAGGTTAAGTCTGAAAGCAGAATGATAAAACTTGCTAATGTCTGAGGGGACAGAGGAAAATACTGGAGTGTCAGTTTGAGTAAGTAGTTGGAAAGTAAGACATATGACTCTTGCATTAGAACTGAGAGAGTCAAGAAGGCTCAATGTGAGCCTAGAAGAGCAATATGCATTTCTAGCTAACTAATTCTATGCTTGGTCTTTTATGTGAAAGTGTTTCTGGTGGTTTACTATATCTCAATTCCTTGCCAGGGATCTGAGGGAAGACAGGGTCCTCCAGGCATTAAAGGCTACGTAGGTGCACCGGTAAGTCATGGCTCTTGTTCAATTTCTAATGCTCTAGAAACTTCCTTTACTTTTTCAGTGTGCAGATATACTGCCCAGATATACTTTTTTTTTTTATTAAGCAGTTTATAGTCTGTCTGACCACTTATCTGCATTATGTCCAAATTGTGAAATTGCCTTGACTTCACTGAGTTTCTTGTGTCTTTAAATGAGAACAGACCTGTAGTCAGTAGAGAGGTGTCAGCAGAAATTATGTGATTACTGAGATAACAGCTGGTGATTTTGTGATGTTCCCACTGCAGTGGAATTGCTTTGGTCTGTGATGATGCACCATTTATATGATGCTTGAAAACTTCATCAGAACACCAAGAAAAAAATACCACCTCTCACCAACTTTCCAGTCATATTTTCAAAGCTCTCAGGGAATAGCCTTTGGGCTTAGGGGACAAATCTGCATTGAATTAACATACAGCAAGACCAAAATAAATTAGATTCTATCCACTTAGCACGTCTGTCTTGTGGTCCCAGCTTGGTGAACAGCCTTTAAGCCAGTGTTGGAAAGACTTTCCAACACAGACTTTGGATTTTCTGAGATTTGCTGACCCAGATGGGGGTCATCTCCCACAGGCTGGGGATGAAAGGATTGTGAGCTGCCGTGCCAAGAAGTACTTGGGGTGCTGGTGGATGAAAAGCTGGACATGAACTGACAGTGTGCACTCAGAGCCCAAAAGCACCACGGGCAGCAGGTGAGGGAAATGGTTCTGCTCCTCTGTTCTGCTCTGGTGAGATCCTACCTGCAGAGCTGCATCCATCACTGGGATCCCAGCACAGGAAAGACTCATGGGCCTCTAAGAGCAGGTCCAGAACAGGGCCATGAAAATGACAGGAAGGCTGTAGCACCTCTCCTGTGAGATAAGGCTGACAGTTGAGGTTGCTCAGTCTGGAGAAGACTCTGAGACCATAATGTGGCCTTTCAATATTTAAAAGATGCCAAAATTTTTAACAAGACCTGTTGTGATAGGACAAGGGATAATGGTTTTAAAGGAAAAGGGGTGAGATTTAGATTGGATGTAAGGCAGCAAGTTATTACTATGAGGATGGTGAGACTCTGGAACAGGTTGTCTGGCAAAATGGTGGATGCCTCATTCTTGGAAACATTCAAAGCCACCTTGGACTGGACTCTGAGCAACCTGCTCTAGAATAAATAGCCCTGCCATTTAGATGATTATGTAAATCAACCTGAGGGCCAAATATACCTACACATGGAGCTCTCATTAGCTTGGAGATAAGACTCCACTTAGTAGTGTAAAGTAAACTTCAGTTTAAATTATTACAGCAAGAAGCACTATAAGCTTTGGCAGTTTCAGAGAGGTCACTACTGTCTGAGCATATTTATCTCTCTATAGCTATTAGTTGATTGCTCAGTTTCTACAATAAAGATAAAAATACAAGGTATTTGCTGAGCCAAGGAAAGATGAAATCCTTTTGTGCCCATTGAATCGATTGCCTGTGCTAGTGCCACATCAAACTGAGCTCCAGCAATGTTCCTGGTGTAGCTGGGAGGAGATGAATTATGCAGTCCTGAGGAACACTGGCATTGCATTCACAGCACAAAAATGTGCTGGGCCCCCAGGACAGAGTGCATCTAACCTTTGCCAGTTCTCAAAGCTACCTGCTGTCTGCCTGGCTACCATATCCAAACCCACCAAGAACAGGAATTGTTGCTTGTTTATGCGATAGGTTTTCTCATCAGTATTGTCCTTTACCAAAGTTCTCATTGTTTACAAGAAACCTGAAAAATGCAGAGCATTGGTTGTTTTCCAGACCATCTGCAGCTGTGGTGTGTTGCCTGTCCCTCCACTCTGCTGTTGGCAGGAGGGTCGTGTGTCTGCAGGCAATATAATATTACAGATGTTCTTGGGCTCACAAGCGGTCCCTGCTCTGTGAGTCTGCTTAGAACATGCCTGCAGCCAACTTTGAGGACTGGCAACACAGAAAATGTCCTTGAGGTTCACTTAAATTGATTGTGCAGATGTGCACACTGATTTGGTGACTAATTATAGAGGAGGTAACTATGCCTCTACTTGGATTTAGCTTTATAATCTTTATTTATTTTTATTTTTAGGGTCTACAAGGAGAAAGAGGAGAAAAGGGAACACGAGGAGACAAGGTATTCCTTCTGCATGGTAGGAAAAGACAGGCTTTTACTTTGTCCATTAGATGAAGTGGACTACCAGGCTAGCATCTCCGGAGAGGGATGGAGTTTCCTCACTGTGCTGCACTTCCAAGTGCTCTCCACCTCCCATGGGTGTGCAAGAGGGCTCTTGGGATCTGTCCTGTCTTCTAAGCACACATTTAAGAACTTCTTGTGTGTGTGTAGCCAGGGATGGAGGAGAGTGAGGAGGAGAGAAGTGGAGGTTGTCAGTGTGGAGATCTGAATGGGTGTCCACATTGTGTGCACAACCTGAGAGTTGAGAATGGTCACTGACTGCCACTGACGATGTCTGCATCCAGCATTTTCCCATCTCATTCCCGTTTTTCACATCATCCAACTTCCTATGTTTCTTTCTTCTCCCATCCCCATAAATTCACTAGTAGTAAATACCAGGTAATTTGCACTATGTCAAAGGCTTCAACCAAATGGAATTGCTTCCCAGTTCCTTGTTCTCCTGTGACTGTGAAGAGCTGTTTCACAGAGTACAGATCACTCTGGGATTTGAACTATGTTTGTGGCTCCAGCAAAAGACCTAATGCTTATTTATACCTGGAATGGGCATTTAAAAGGAGTGCTGGGCAGGCACAAAGCCTTAGTTATTTCAGTTTGCTCAGTGTATTCTGAGAGACCTCAGGTGTGCATCCACTTCTGCTGCAGATATGCTTGTCAGTGCTCAGGGACCTCCAGAAATGTTCTGTCTTGCTTATGACTCGAGCTGGTCCTGACACGGGTTTATCTTGGGGAGGGTCTGGCAGCTCTGCCTGTGTTTGTGTAAAGGAGGGAGTCATTATCTTGCTGGCATAGCTCTGTTCCCGTTTCTCAGCCTCCATCTTCTTCTGGAGAGGAAACCAAGCAATTAACACCAAACTTTTGCCTACTGGGAAAAATTATCAGTAGACCCTTAGTGTGAGATACTGTGTTTCTCTTTACCAAGATCCTTTCTGCTGTTTATGATAAAGTAGCCATGATCATATTTTGTATTACCTATCCTCGTTATTGCAGCTAGTGCAAATGGCTGGATTGTACTTTATCTTTGTCATGCTTTTCCTTTAGCCCTTTGCAGAACTGGGTAGGTGTCCTGTGTCTAGCCAGTGCCTCTGCTGCTTTTTCCAGAGGCAACATTGTCTAATATGTTGGGATATTTGGCTCCTAGAAGAAAATCCATCTTTCTGACATCACTGTGATGGGAGAGGAAGCTGGAGCTGTGTGTGGGCAGGCAACTGACTAAGTAGAAGAAGATTAAAGTGGGGAAGAAATGAATTAGGTTTTGTTTCATCAGAAGGATTTGCACAATTAGAGGTGTTCCCCGTTATTTTTTTGTTTTGGTTTGGTTTTTGTTTTTGGTTTTGGTTTTTTTTTTTTTTTGTCCCTGAAGCAGCCAAATCTCTGCTACAACAATTGTGTTTTGGTTTTTTTCCAGGTTTTAATGGTGGTCTCAGTGAACCCACTGTCAGTGCTTTAACTTTTGCCAGTCAGTACTATGTGAAAATGGTGGGCGTAAATTCAGTGGGCCAAATATTTTCTTGTCTGCTCTTCAGTCTGTAACCTCAATACTGACACCTACGCAACCTGTGCTTCTTTGTGCCTGAAGAGAAAAGGGGTTATAATATCAGATGGGAGCACTAGTTCATGCACTGAGTATTGTTTTATCAAGTCTTCACCCTTACTACCAAAAAAACCCCTATGTATCCCATCCATCTTGCTGCATTAGTCACATATCCTGGGATCTCACATGTAAATGTTGAGGTTTTATAGTGAGGTTCCCAAATCCAGTAGTACATGCTACACCTGCACTTTAGGAAAAGCACTGCACCATATGAGGGATATCCCATGCCCTTTTGCATCTAATGAGCCCATTGCAGACCCTTAGACAGACTCCATAGATGAATTATGATGTACTGCCCTGCTAACAGGAGCCATATCTGTGATACTTGGCATTCTAATTTAGGCACGGCCAGCAGTTCAGTGTGACAAAGGGCATTGCTTTTGCTGCATAATCCTGTGCCCATCTTGTAAAACTTTGTCTGCTTTACTGAGAAGGGGTTGTGTAAGAAGGCAGCAGGACTGGCCTGCTGCTGCCAGATCCCTCTGCAGTGGGTTTTTTTTCTCCTTCAGCATTTCCAGGGCCCTACAGACTCCCGGGTAATCATTTTTCCAACAAATCATTAGATTTTCTAAATGGTAGAGGTCGGAGAGCAGCACTGAAGTTTTAGCAGAATTGTCATTTCCCCTAGCTGCTTGTGAATCTTCATCATTTTGTTCTACTGGTTAAAAGAAGAAAAAACAGTAGAACACAGGAGAAAGAAATGGAATCTTAAAGTGAAAATTTGAGAATGAAACTTTAATGTGTTTGCTTTCTCTGTAAGTACCTTTCACTGAATACCCTTATTTAAAGAATGGAAAAATAATAAAAAGTATTTATAATGACAGATTTTTCTGAAGAAACAGCAGAAAACACAATTGCTTGGAGTGTTTTCAAATAGTTTTTTTTTTTGTATTTGCTTGTATAAATAATACATTTGCCTTTCCCAGCCCCCATTGGTGGCAGTAAGAACATCGACACTTTTCTGTTTTGGCACCTAAAACAGTGTGTGTGAAGTACTCATTGCTGCTGTATTGATGCTAAAAATTCTCCTGGGAACACACTGCACATTTTGTCAGCAATATACCAAGCTGTTACTTGCTGAAAGTCTTAAATTCAGGATATTTGTAGTTCAGGCAGTGCAAAGAAAAGCATTAATGTGGAAACTGTACCTCCAAAGCAAGTTGATCTGGATGTCTGACACTGGTTTTCAGCTGCTTTCTGGAGGATATGGGTCTCTCTGATTTCATTCCTTGAATATATAATTTGAAATAACATTTATGTTAGAAGATTGATTGACTTTCTAAGGTGAAAAAATAAATAGTGATTAGCAAATCCATTTCTGACTTGACAAATCAAGGTAGTTTACAAAAGAAGCGAATTAAATCCAATGCTGTTAAGTGTGGGTTTGCAGGTAATAACAGTGATCTAACAGAATTTAAGATATATAAAACCACTAAAAATAGCATAAAACTATTAGTTTTCTGTCACTGCTTGTACTTGTAGAATTTTTTACATGCACACTGACGTTAACATTGCCACTGTGTGTGTGTTTGATAGTTTATATTCAGCTGTGTGTGAAGGATCCAAACAAAATCTGTGTTTCATTTTTCAGAGATTTAAGGACTTTAGAGAGTATAAGTCCCTGTTTCTAGGAGGTTTTTAAACTAAAGAGAATGGTCAAAGGCCACAATCAGTAGAAGAGTGAAGTTCAGCAGAAGTATGTAATTAACCCAGTTATCTCTATCAAGAATCTCAATTATAAAACAGGAAATATATTGAGCTTGAATATGAAAGAACAGTAGAGATCAGGGTCAGAATTCAAAATTATCCTGTAAACACAATCCCCCTAAGCAGAAGATGACATTGAGAAGGGGCAGCTGCAGGATGTTCCATACTCAGAGGACAACAAATTGCAGTTATGGATTCAAAACAACTGATCAAGGAGCTGTCTTGTGGAAGGGGGTTTGGTGTAAAGTAAACATTATCCTGGGATTTAAACATAAAAATAGTCTATGAAACATGAAAATATATTCCTGCTCAGAGTTAGCCTCAGGTGTATTGAGATTCATGCACCTAGCTACAATGAAGGTGTGCAAAAATTGGACACTGCACAAAAGGGAGCAATAAAAATGATCAGAGAACTGACAAACATGCCTGTGAAGATAAGTATAAAGTGTTTTGGTTGTTTAGTCTTGAGAAATTTGGAAGGAGAGTTTTGTAAACCTTCAAATATATAACAGATCATTACAAAGATGATGGAAACACTTCTCTCTGTGGGGGGTCAGGGAAAGACTTACTAGTCTGAAACTGCAGAAAAAAAATTATGTTTAGGTACAGGGGAAAAATGCATATCTTCAATAAAAATAAAGTGGTGAAATCCATTGTACATGGACTTTGTGGACTGTCCAACTCTGGAAACACATAGGAATATTGAATTGTTCCCTCAAGTTACAGAAAGCAAAGGTGAAAAGTGAAAGATTATTCTTTACTGGGTAAAACTGACCTATTGCTAGATTGCTTTATTGTTTTTGTAAGAGCTGTTCTGGGCTGACATTATCCTGGAGCACATTGTCCAGTTTACACGAACCCACCTCAGCAGGCAGAGGAAGGATGCCAACATGGAAAGCTAGCACACAGCTGCTTCTGGTTGCAGCAAATTTTCATGGTACAGATGCAGGTACTTCAGCTATTTTCTCTATGGCACTGGCTGGAATTTCTCTCCTTATTCATTATTCTTGGAGCAGATAATATGGACATCACTTTCATGGCAGCGTCCTAAACAGCACAGGTTTAAATTATAGTGGTACTTTCTCTTCTTTTTCCAGGGAGACAGAGGCCTGGATGGATTCCCTGGAAAGCCAGGTGTGGAGGGCAAACAGGTATGTGGCAAATACTCAATAACTGGAAGTGTTTCTTTGGAAAGAGTGGAAGTTGACCCTAAAACTGAGACTTATGCTGGCTGAATCATTACAGTACCCAATCATGTCCCTATTCTGAGGATGTTTGGCACAGTTTTCTTTTTTTGTTTGTTTGCTTTTAGAATTAAACTAGAATGCAACTCACAGGAAATGCCAGTCCGTTAAACGTGATAGTCTACATGTTTGTCTTCATTTTCATTAAATACATAAGAAGCACTCATAAAAATTCAGTTGTTTAAGCTCACAACAGGAAAGGAAGAGAACTGCATCTAATATATTGGGTTTGTTTTCAATTAAAAAAAAAAAAAAAAGCTTGGAACTATTTACATTTTTAAAACAAAAAAGAAAACAGAAAATGGCCTAGAAGATCAGTACATTTCTGCTGATCAGACACACACTGCTTTGTCTAAAACTGCTATCAGTAAATTCCACAAGACTGTTTTCATTACCCAGGGAATGATACCTAATGAGAAGCATCCTTTTCTTCCACGGACCTTCTGCTCTAAATAGCAAAGGACAGAATAAGAAGCAGAGGACAGAAGTGATTTGCCAAAAGCCACGCAGCTAATCACTGCCACCCTTGAGCCTGATACCTCCAGGGTGCAGCATCTGCATCCTGCTCTGTTCCTCAGCCACAATTTACCTTGTACCAAGAAGTGTGTGTCTAGTTAGTGTTTATCACTATCCTTGCAAGATGGAAATGTTTTCCAGAGTTACAGATGGATAAAGAACTGGTTTATACTTGCAGCAAAGGCAGATGAAGTAAGAAATTGCAGAGGGATGTCAAAATGGATCCTTTTGGTTTAGTACCTCAAAGGAACAATTTCTCCAAGTGAAACCTTGTTATAGGAGTTGGGTTTTCTGTAGCATTTCTTCCTTTTTCATGTCTAGATGCTTAGAAGAGGGTAAATCTTCATGCCTGAATTTTATACAAAATTTTGTGTGTGACAGTGAGATACTCACTGAATTACTGAACTGCAATTCTTCTGAATCAGCTGAAATTTGATTGGTGTTACTGTGGTTGATGGTAGCATCTCTATTGTTATTCTCTTTCCTCTCTGTGCAGGAGAGTCAAAGCAGCTTCATGTGTTCTATTAGTTCACTCCCAGTGCAACAGGACATCACTGTGCTGTCAATAACCTGCAGCCTTATGTTTCTCATGCACTTCAGAAACAAAGAATTTTCTCTCATTTTTGCCTCTTTATAGGGCCCTCCTGGCAGTCCTGGCCCTCCTGGTGCTAGTGGAACCAAAGGAGACAAGGTAAGTTGGGATGGGACGCACAGAGTGGGTTTAGAAACACATTTGTTAATTCTTCCTTGGGCCCTCGGTGCTGGAGATTTCAGGGCTGTTGTACTAACATTTATCTTGTTTGTATATGAGAAAAGTTTATATATATTTAAATGTTTCACTTTTCTGACATGGCTTCAATTTGAAATGAGTGTGAGTAAGTGTTAAAATGTATCTGTTTATGGCTCCTCTGCTCTTAGTTTAATGCTGATAGTGAGAATAGAAAGAAATAGAGTGTAGTTTGGGTCAGGAAATCTTCCTCATCTAAGAAATGTGAGTAGAAATGTCAATATGTTTGTGTAGAAGCTGTTTTTCTGACCCAGGAGATGTAGAATTGACTCAGAAAGTGACAACAGAATGCCTCCTACCTGCAAAATAATTATTCACTTCTCTCAGCAGCAATTTTGACCTTGCTATTTTGAAGAGTTGTTAAAGTATTCAGGACAGCCTCATGTTTCCCTCTCTGTTAGAGATGATGCTGTGGTTTTGGTATTTCCGACCCAGCTCTTCGGCAGGAGTGGAAAGGCATGGCCAGTTCTGGATTTCTTTCTCTTTTTCTCCTCTGGATTAAGTCAGTGACCCTTATCCAAGAATGCAGAGATTGGAAGCAATTCCCACTATTTTCTTCCTGCAGTAGTGATCAGTCTTGAGTTCCTAACACTTCATCCATATTTATGAACCAGCTGCAACTGGTGCTTCCAGAAGATATTTGTCTCCTTGATCTGATATTTTCAGAGTGCGTGGTGTGTATCTCTTCAATAATTCTGACATAACATGAGCTCTTTTTAGAATAGGTCTGTTAGGATGGGGCCCTGGGCAGTCTGATCTACTGGATGTCATGTGTGCTCAAGGCAGAGGGCTGGAACCAGATATTTTGGATGGATGAGCCAAAGTCAGTGGCATCAGGTTCAACAGGGCAAAGTTCTGGGTTAAAAACTTTGGCCACAACAAAGCCCTGCAGTGCCCCAGGCTGGGACGGAGTGGCTGGAATGTTGCCTGGAAATCT